>PVJL010005150.1:0-113775 GCA_004026885.1 Lyroderma lyra
AAAAAAAAAAAAAAAAAAAAAAAAAGAAGAAATGGTACATATATATTATACAATGAAATATTACTGTGTCATCAAAAAGAATGAAACATTACCATTTGCAACAACATGGATGGACCTAAATTGTATTATACTAAGTGAAATAAGTCAGATTGAGAAAGACATATGATTTCACTTATATGTGGAATCTAAAAAATAAAATAAATGAACAACAAAATAAAACAGACTCACAGATGCAGAGAACAAACTGATGGTTACCAGATGGGAGGGCTGTGTGTAAAAGGGGAAGGGATTAAGACGTACAAATAGGTAGTTACAAAATAGTCATGGGGATGTAAAGTACAGTATAGGGAATATTGCAATAACTAGACATATAGTGTCCAGTGGGTATTAGACTTATTGGGGGATTACCTCATTAATTATATAAATATCTAACCACTACACTGTACACCTGAAATTAATATAATATTGAATGTTAACTATGATTGAAAAAAAATTAAAAAATAAAAATAGCTGGATGAATCAAAAAGAAAAAAAAAGAAGAAAAATTAGTGGATGGTACAGTCTTTTTAGACACATAGGGATGGAAGGGAACGCAAACAATGCAATTTTAGGATGAAATACAGTGCAAATTCCAATCTAAGCCCTTCCTGGAGAGAGTTCTGAATCACCTGTAGATGTAAATAAGTACATGATTGGAAGGGACTGTCCGAAGACAAGTTTCAATCAAAATCTAGAAGAGAAAACCTACATTTCTTTCTCACTCAATGGCCTTTTCTCCTTGGGAAGTGATAGAGAACATTAGGGTAAAGAATCAAGGGCTCAATAATACTCTCTTTTTGATGACATTTTAAGGGTGGTTCATTCAAATTAGATAGGACTTATGTCCTTAGGGCAGTGGTTCTCAACTTCCCTAATGCCGGACCCTTTAATACAGCTCCTCATGGTGTGGTGACCCCCATAACATTATTTTCGTTGCTACTTCATAACTGTAATGTTGCTACTGTTATGAATCGTAATGTAAATAACTGATATGTGTTTTCTGATGGTCTTAGGTGACCCCTGTGAAAGGGTTGTTCGACCCCCAAAGGGGTCGCGATCCACAGGTTGAGAAACTGCTGCCTTAGGGTTTCTGAAATAGATTTCTCCCCTTGAAATTGTGCAACATTTCCACTCTCAGCCAGTGGGATTTGGTGAGTATGGAACTGCCGAAACCAGTGCAGGGAAGAGGCCAGGGGAATTTCCCTGCCATCACGGGGTCCCGATTTGCCTCCCAGGGAAGGACTTATTGTCCAGGGTACTGGATCCTAGCGGGTGGGCCATACTCAAATTTTAGCAAGTGCCTATTAAAATCCAAAGTGGGAGAGGGGGTATAATGAAAAATGAAAGACATCTGGGAGACTGCAGCTCCTATCATCTGATGGGAGCCCATCTGGGTCATTCCAGAAGGAGATCGGAGATTATGTGTGAGACAGAATATTGGGTTGGGCTGAGAGGGTTGGGCTTTAGCCTACTATCTGTGATGCAGGGGTACATTCTAGTTCCTACCTAGGGCCTCCAGAAAAAGTGGATACCAGAAACCAGGGCAAAAGAGCTAGTTAGGGGATACACAGAAGAGGTAAGCAGGAAAAACCTCACAAGATGCTCCCAGAAGTGCCTGGTTACTTAAACTTATCCCTGAGGCACAGCAGACAATGAGTCCAGAGCTACAGAATATACCACACTTCGTTTGATGATGGGGATGGCCCCAAATGCATCACCAGGACTGGCTCTCTGATCAGGTAGGGGCTAGGGGAACTCTCTTTGCAGGTGACAGATAACATTGAAAGTATGTGCGTTCACGTGTGTGTATATGTGCATGCGTGTGTGTATATGTGTGTTAGGGGTCGATGGTAGAATATGGACAGACCCTGAATTAATAACTGTTTAAGAACCACTGGAATTTCAAAGAGAGGAAAACTTCTTTCAAAGAAAAAGTTCCTAAGCCATACTATCTGAAATACTACTGATGATCACTCCACAAAACAAAGTCCCAGTCCCATTTTATAGGTAGAGAGAATAAGAGGAAATAAATTAAAAGTGATCACTTCAGGCCATTTCAGTCATAATGAAAATTGTTTTGAAATTTGGCATCCCACATTTGCTTTATATATGTCCTCTGTTTATTTTGCATCTAAGTATTTTGTAAATTTTCATTATACAGCTGTGAATCTTTTAAGAGTGTTGTTAGAGAAAAATATTTTAAATGCTTCCCGTTTCTGAGAAATGCTTTGGTGTATATAGTCTTTACTAGAATTTCTCATTAGTAGCTCTGCACCAGATTAATGCTTCATACAACTCGATGTTGAATAATAGCCTTTTTATTTTTAATAATCAGTTATTCATTCATTTCTGTTAGGCATAAGGAAAGACTGTGAAAAGAGTTAGATGACAAGGGTTGAATCTTATGTTGCAATTCATGTCGCTTCATTTTCTGATTTGTTCAGCCCATTAGAGTTTATTTCAGAGAATTTTGTAGAAAACAAACAATACACTAATACAGGGCCAAAAAAAAAAAAAAAAAAAAAAAAAAAAAAAGCAAGGAAGGCAAAGGCTCAGGGAGATGAAGACAGCCTCACTAATGAGTCCCCAACTGATTAAAAATAAATACATTTCTGTTCCTAGAAAAGTAGAAGTAGCATTTGTTGCCACAAACTGTTTAACTTTAGCGAAAATAAAGAGTTACCCTCAAATTTGTTATGGGAGGATAGCAGCACTGGGGCTAATTATTTCCCAGGTGCCTCTAGTCTGAATTTAGAAGTGAACTATTACTGGCAACATGTGGAATGGGCCCATCTTCGGGCCCGGCTTGTCAGATATCTCATGTTATCTTTAAGAGAACACTGCATCACCACTGAGATTGACTTTACCCAAGGGTACTGCCTAGGTTCATAGGAGTTTCACAGTATAACATGAGGTTAGGCACTTGGACTCCAGAGTCAAAACCATCCAGTTTTGAATCTTAGTCCTGCCTGTGCGGTTTTGGGAAAACTACTTGTGTCAGCTAGCTTAGGCTGTGTAAAAAACTATCTCCAATTTTTTCTGCTTAAACAATTACTATGTATTTGCTCATGATTTGATGGGTTGAAACTCGGTTAGTCTCAGCTGGGACAGCACTCATATTCTTGGTTCTCATAGTATTGGCTGAGCTCACTCATTCATTTGGGGCCTTCGATGGGACCCTCCTCCATGTAATCCAGAGGTGTCCAAGCTTTTGGCTTCCCTGGCCACATTGGAAAAAGAATGATCTTGGACCACACATAAAATACACTAACATTAATGATAGCTGATGAGCTAAAAAAAAAAATCTCATAATGTTTTAAAAATTTGTGTTGAACCATATTCAAAGCCATCCTGGCCTGCAGGTTGGATGTTGTGCCTGATATAATCTCTCTTTATCTAAATAACTAGTCTGTGTTTCTTTATATGGTGGCCAAAACTTCCCAGGAATATAAGAGGGTAAATTCCAATAAGCAAGCATCTTTCGAGCCTTGAGTTATATTATATTTCCTAGTGTCCCACTGACTAAAGCAAGTACCTGAAAGGAGCAAGTACCTACTTTCAGGTACTGTGAAGATTAAATAAAATAATCCCTGTAAAGTGCTGAGCATAGGAGTCAATAAATGTTAGATGTGATTGTATTATTGCCAATTAAGAAAAGAAGAGAGAAAGAGAGATTAGGGAGAAGAAATAGGAGGAAAATCATGAAGGCTGAGGTAGGAGAGGGCTCTATGAAGAGTATATTAATGATACTATGAGGGACTAATATTTGCTTGGTTTAGGTTACCTGTTACCACTGACCTTTGAGGTTCTTCTTAGATTTTCAACAATTTAGAAACAGTTATATTCATCCCAGAAAAACAGATTTGTTCTAATTTCCTTTTTTTAGTAACAGTGATTAGGTTTGGATGATGGGACTATGGGTGGACTTTCTTTTTCTATTTTACACATTTTCTATAATGGGATTATTATGTCGCTTCTATCATAAAAAGAAAACATTGAGACTACATTTGTTTTAGAACAAAAGTTCTTATAAAAATTCTTTTGGAATTCTAAATAATTTTGCATTGGTTTGTAAAGTGAACAATTTTCAACATTTCCTTTGTTACCTTAGCAGTATCAGTCAATTTTCTCACTACACCCTGAAAATTCCCTTGGCATGTGCAAGCTATCTGCCCATCTGCTTTTTTGAGAGATTAGAACTTCCTAATTCCAAAATGCCTGAAGGTTACATTTGGAACAATCATGTTTATGCAATGGTACAAGTTAAAATTGTGTTTAGTTTTCCGGTCTGCTGGAAGTTGGGTTCTATAAATTTAAAATTATCTTTATAAGTATGGAGTTGGAGTATTAGTATACATTTAAAAAAGAATATTAAATGAAAACCACACATTCTGGGCTATATTAATTAAACTAGCCTGGAAGTTTAAATTTATTCTCCCATCCCCTGACAAATTTGTTAGAAAGTACAAAAACAAAACAAAACCAAACCAAACACCACAGCTGCAATGAGGGGATTTAGAACAGATTTTTATGTGATGAACTTTCAAGATGACCAGGATGTGCTCATGTCTTGATGCATCTGAAGAGCAAGATCAATCCGCATTTCCCAAAGTGTGTTCTGTGAACTGGTGTGTGCGAAATCACTAGAGGGACTTCTTATAAGTCAAACTGTCTTTTGGGGGCCCTGCACCTGCCCCTAGATTCAGGTCAGGGGCTCTCAGACACCAGAGCACTGACGGTGCTGTCCTCGCAGAGCTCCCTGTGGCGTCATCCCACCCCTCCCCAGCTCGTGACCTCATACTTGCCACCTCTTGTTCTGAGTTTCTACTTCAACGTGGGGATGATGTGTCTAGACTCGTGGTCTAAATGCATTTTCTGTAAAAGATTAGAGAGAAAATGATTCAGGCTTTGCAGGTCATAGGTTCTCTGTCCCAACTTCTCAACTCTGCTATTGTAGTTTGAAAGTAACCCTAGACCATATGGAGAGTGGAGGTGGCTGTGCCCCAATAAACTTCATTTACAAAAATAGGGGGCCAGCCAGATTTGTCTGACCTCTGATCTAGACGGGCTCTGGTCTGGAACCCTTCAGTGTTTTTCATCTCCAAGTCCAAGGCAAAGTTTTTTGTTTGTTTGTTTGTTTGTTTGTTTTTGGTTCTTTGTTTTTTAAATTGTGTTTTGTGCAGTTCCTCAGAGGACCTAGATTTATGCAAAATGAAGTCAAAGTACTTGTTGGCAATCTTAGAGACTTTGCAGAAGAGATTGAGACATTCAGAGTAGGTTGTTCTGATTGTCTAGCCAGGAGCATGAGGGGAAGTAGCAGGTTTGGACCACAGTGGCTGAAATAACTGCGTATTTTCTAGATGGATGGGAATGAAAGATGGCAAGGGTAAGGGACTTCCATAAGGTCAACAAGTGAGTGGCTGCCTGGGTTAGGAGACATAGAAGACAGACATCTTTGGAGAATGTCTTCAACAGGGCTGACTGTGCAGACACTTTCGTATTTTCCGGAGCAATGGTTCTCTGACTTGGGCTGGCATCAGAATCACTTGGGAGTTCCTTAAAACAGGTTGCTGGACCCTATTGTCAGAGTTTCTGGATGAGTAGGTCTAGGCTGGGGCCAGAGAACCTGCATTTCTGACAAGCTTTGGGGTGCTGTGGCTGCTGTATCTTCAGCACCACCACCGCGAGCCACTTCTACCACATCGGCTGCCGGTGGGCACGCTTCTGTGTTATGAAGCTTTGCAGCAGCTTCTGTGTCTCACTCTAATGAATGGATTGAAAATGTTTTCCTGATTCAAGACGACAGCACCTTTGTTTTCCTTCTGGGTAGCAAGCTTTAGCACAGAGTGGCATTCTGCACTGGCATTATTCATTTTTGACATGAAGTCAATCTAATACACCAATAATTGGTACGTTAAACAGCCCAACTAACGAGGCTCTGGCACCAACCTTCTTGCTCCCAAGAAGGAATACACCACCACTTGGCCATATTCTGGAGCAAGTTTTTTACGAGCTCCCCATGGTATCCCCAACTCGGCTTTAACCCCTCCTGTGTCCTGATACATCCCATTATATTTTAATGGTTGAGCGGCTTTGAAGCTTTTCCCAGGGACCCAATTTTCACCCTCAGCACAGGGCAGCTCCTGCCCTTCAGCGAGGAGTTGACTTCAGTGATAAGTTTTCACACAAGTCCAGAACTCACATATATTTTGACTGTTGTCCTGGTGGCAGTGCTTTAACATCGGCAGCAGAAGCAGATTTGTCACGGAGCTTTTCTGATGAGACAGGCTCTCCAAACTAATAGAGGCTGATGGCAGATTTTGTCAGCGAGAGGAGACATTGCCCACAGCTAGTCAGTCTGCTGGAATTTTTGGTGCTAATGGCAGGGGTTCATTGAGGGAAGTGTTTATGACAGTCACAGCTAATATGATTCTAGACCCTCCCAGGAAAATGGTGTGCTTACAAACCACAGGACACTGATATGAAGGCAGCTGTTACACACTAGCCCAAAACTCCCGACTCAGATTCCTAAATGAATTCTTTGGGGCAGGAAGGATGAAAGCCAGCCAACCAAACTGTTCAACTGAAAGATCAAAAGCTTGAAAAATCTTAAAAAGTCCTTAAATTCTGAACAATAGCAATGTCAGTTTAAGTACTTCTATGGATTGTAATCCAACAGCAATGTCATACCTCTCGGCTTTGCCCTGGGCAAACTTTTCACTGAAGTCATTCGTTTTGTTTTTGTTATGGTTACCTAACCTCAGAAGGCAGCAGGCTACCAAAAATATGAGGCAAAGACTTTGCCAGTTCCTACCATTTCTCTACTCTGGAAATAGAATAAACTCCACTGACTTTTTTCTGAATTTGGTCTTTATTTTGAAGAAAGATGTGGTTCGACATGGGAAGGGACTCAAATGTCAGCTTGAGAGGAGGACAGCAAGTCTCAGGACACACACACATGCGTGGGATTACTAACTTGGCTGGATGCCTGGAAATATTTGCAGCACCAGTGTACCTCTCACATTTTCTCAGAGGAAAGCCCTGGACAGTGAATTTCAGCAACAGCTCCTATTCCCAACTGGAAACTCTTTAAGTCTTCCTGTTCCAGAATGTTATATTGTTTTAAACTTCATAAGGCACACTGTAATCATGTGGCTCTTTTAGATGTTTCAACTTCAACAAATTTATCCCAGGAACCCCCCTGTCTGGGTACTCATTCATCACAGGCAGTTTCACTCTTACCTAGTAACTCAGACTCATGATAGGACTGATATGAAAGTTAATCCTTTTTACTTTTTTGTTTCCATGGGCAAATCTGTCTATAGCCCATATTCTTGGGCTTATTTATTTATTTATATATCAAATATGTATTGTGTATTTATAGGTGCCTGACATGGTGCTGAAAAGTGAAGGTCATGCATGAGAAAAGTATTATTTTTGTCTTCTGAATTGGAGTCAAATATGTGGACAAATAATTGTAAATGAAACTTTACACAGTACAGATTTATATTAAAACTAGGGGAACACAAGTGAGGGGGAAATAATTGTCTGAAGAGGTCAGGAAGGTGACATTTGATCAGGGTCTAGGAGATGAGCAGGTGTTTGCCAGGAAGAGAAGTGGAAAGATATTTTAAGCAAAAGGCATAGTAAATGTAGCAGAGACAATTTGTGCTCATTAATTGTCCATGTGCTTCCCTATATTTTTCAAATTTCTTGCAATTGGATTATATCCATGTGACTGACACTTAGTGAGTGGGATGTGAACAGAAATGATACATTTCTTAGTATCCTAGGCATTTAAGTGTCAGCGTCCCTTGTTCTTTTCTCAGACTTGGTAGTATGGTGTTGAAATGACTGAGTCAGAAGATGAAGGAAACCTGGATCCTTAAGTCACTGAATGGAGGAGAGCCTCCTTGGCATCATACTTCATGTGAGAAAGAAACAGGCCTCTATTGCATTAAGCTGTTCTGTTATGGTAGTTGGCATTAATTACTTTGACTAATATGGTATGTGAAAAGGTTTGGAGACACAGAAGACTGGCATCTTTGAAGAATATTCTACACTTCAATAGAGCTGGCAGCTAGAATATGGAAGAAAGACTTTATGAGTAGGTTGGAACTGCACAGGGATTGTTTTGTAAACCATGATGAAGAGATTGAATTTCATTCTTGAAGCAACTGGGAGACATGGCAGTTGTGCTTTCTTTTTTTCTTTGTTTGCTTTTTTGTTTTTTTGTTTGTTTGCTTGTTTTTGGTATTGATATTTCACAACTTATGAAACTATTCCCTAGTATTGACATTTAGGATATTTAAATTTTTTTTACATGGAAAGTTTCTATGCAGGTAGTCAGGTAATCAAGATTGAATATGCAGGTAGTCAGGTTATCAAGATTGAATTTTGAAGATAAACTATGGTAGAGTACATGGAATAAATAAAAGTGGGAAAAAGCTGAGGTCAGAAGTCAGTTAGAAGTTACTGTGATAAATCTGCCCTAGAGATGTGAGGGTCCCAGCTATGGACATATTCTTTGGATTTTTACTCTGAATTCCTTAGGTAAAATATAGACATTGCCCTGCTCATTTAGACCAGAGGTCAGCAAACTATTGCTCATCTGCTTTTGTAAATTAAGTTCAATTGGAATGGAGCCATACCTATTCATGCACATACTGTCTACATCTGCTTTCACCCTGTAACGACAGTGTTGAATAGTTGCAACAGGACTGTATGGGCTGCAAAGCCTAAAATATTTACTATCTGACACTATAAAAAAAATTCACTGAGCCCTGGGTTAGATTGTATGGATAGGCATCAGTTGAACCACCGTCCTGGTTCGGAGATACCTGTAACCTGGTTACTTGTGTTATGAACTAATTTATACCAACTAAGTTCAAATCTATTATTACACACCTGTTTAGCTCCTTTATGTAGCAACATAGTTGTATTGGGAAGTAACCATCTCTCTTCTCTGCCTCTATTACTGGTGAGTTTCCATGGGAATAGGAAATACATGTGAGTGGTGAGGTGGTGAGGGTGTTACATGCACTATTTCTCTAGTGAAAGGGGTTAATAGCTTACAGGTGGCTACATTATGTATGGCTTTTCTTTTTTTGGTACTCTGTGCTCAACAGGAGGTGATTTGAGCCATAATCTTTTAAGTGACTGCCTAGTTAATTATCTACTCTGTTGTCCCAAATTTCCTATGTGCAGAGTCTAAAATCCAGACTTGATGGAATGGTGTAAACAGCCTATTCTGATCTTTGGTCATGTTTACATACATGCACATTTAAAGATAACATATACCACATACAATTCTGCACTTAGTTTTTAAAATTTCACTATGTATCTTGGGGCTTGATCCTTTTCAGTAAATATTGAGCTGCTTCGTTCTTTGTACTGATAGTAAAATTGGTGTTTTGATCTTTATTTGATTTTAAATTAATTCATAACTCAAAATGAAGAGGACGTGCAATTTAATAGTCTCCTCAAACTTCTGTTTAGGCTATAAAGTTTGGAAACCTCAAGACTAGAAGCTGGACATCCATCTGGGGAACCAAACATTGTGAAAGGAGAGTAAGGCTGCTGATGGTACCGTTTGGAAAAGGGTTTTGGAAAGGGTGGGTCTCTCAGTCTTTCCTTTACAATCTGTGACATCTTTATTGCTGGTAGTCACAGGTGTGTGGCTATTTTTTTTCAGGCACAGGCTATGCAAGCTAGGTTTCTGTTTTTGACCTTAGCAGGTGCATTGGGTATAAAATGAAAGTGTCTTTTGGTTGTACAGTTTTTTTGGCATTGATAAATTATGTTTGGTCTCTTTATGTATCTCTCTGCAGGCCAGGACTTTGAAACACTGGTGTGTATGGTTCCAGCCTTTAAATTATAAAGAGATTGCTGGCATTTAATCATTGGCTGACTCAAATTCCATTCTTTCACTTGTTTTGACCTGAAACCAGTTTTAAGGTCAAAGAGGGGACAGTGACCAGACCACTCTCTAGGTCTCACATGGTTTGTTTATGGGCTATTGAAGCTAGTGTCCTTCCTTACCTAACATGGTCTCAGATTGACTTCCCCTTGTTAATTATATAAACTTCTTTCATGGTTGGAGATTTTGAGGATCCAGTCTGGAGTTGAGACACAGGCAGAATTTTGTTAGTGAATCTAACCAAGAGGAATGGGTCCTCACAATACAGGGATGTCAGCTTCTTAAGTTGGGTAAAAGGAAAACACAGTGGAATTATTGCAATCTCACATTTTTAATAAAAGGAAATTAAAAAGTCTATGTATGTCTCTGGGAATCAGGTTTGCTGAAACTCTCCAGGAGGAACTGGGTGGCTTTAAAAGTAGGATTTCACCTAGAAGTAGGAACAGGAGCAGTGGGAGGCTGAAAGACAAATCAAGTCATTTTGATTAGATTCATGAAAGAGAAGAAAAATTTCCTTAAAATATTTAAATAAAATAGCTTAGCTAGACAGAAAGGAAAAAGAAAATGATACCTACCAGCTTATGAAGAAAGATTGGGATCCTGGAGGCCAGGTGTTCTAGAAGACTCTTGATCAAATTCTCCTCTGTAGGCCTGATACCCATTTCACTTCACCATATATTTGATGATTCAGTCATCCCTTCTCTGTGGAGAAAGAAGGAAGTATTGTATTGTTATAGTTAGCTATTGTTCTCAAGTTAAGTCATATCAAAATTTGCATGTACTTTCTTTAGAAGGTAATTTTATATCATTACAGCATATGGACACTATATATTGCTTGCCAAGTATTAAAATTTTGTGGTAGCTTGATCTTTGAGATCTGTCTATAAAACCTACCTCAAATAACTGGATGAACACCATCAATCATTTCTAGCCCGGGGAAATTTTACAAGAAGGACCAGATCCCATCCACATGCTGCCCTGTGTTACAGCAGTGGTCTGGTTGTAGACAGCCCTTCATGCCTGTTCCTCTCTCAGCAGGGGTAGCCCAAGAAGTGAGGGTGTTTGAAAGCATTCATCTCACATGCAAAAGGTTAAGTTGAGTGATCTGTATAGAGTAAAGGACAAAGTGAGGCTAATAAACTGTACTGGCTGGTGTCTAGGTCAGTCAATGGTGAAGGCCTGCAGAGACTGGTTTGTGGTCTCTAAGTCTTTCAGTGTTCTGAAATGTCCTTTTCCTTGGCTATTTTAAAGGAAACACAATTCGGTCTTGTTCCAAAGATGTTGGCAAGCACCTGAAATACCAGACTGGATTGATGAGAAAGGGAAAAGGAAATTAGCCAGGTATATTTCTTGTTGATGGTGGACCAAGAGAGATACTAGATCAGGCATAGTGTGCAGGGTACAAAGAGATTCAACAGAGGACAGGTAAGATCTTGGAGAGCCCTCGGGGAGTTGAGAAGTCCCTATTGTGTGGGGCTTCTTAACGCCATGGATAGGAGGTCAAAATTAAAAGATTGAAGATTGTGATAGTGACTCTAGACTTTTTGGATGGATTTGAGATAGAAAGACTAGGGAGATGAGCGTTGAAAATTTTCATCAGAGTTAGATGAGTTTCGGGGTAGCACAGAAATTGCATGTGGGAGTCCAGGTGTTGTTTATCTCCTACCCCAGCCCTAGGGAAGGCTCCTGGGAAATTTCTGAAAGGATAAGAAAGAAGATATAGGGAGGAGAAGGCACATTAACTGGGAATGAGGGGTGAAACAATAGATTGTGTGTAGTCCTGGGTTAATCATTGTGTGGGGAGTCATTTCCTGATGCAGCATTATTTAGTTTAGGGAATAAAGGGTAGGCAAGATTCGTGTGAGCAGTGCATGCTTTTTTCAAACTGGCCAAGACATCCTTGATTCCTTTCTTTCATTATGTAGGGGAGGGAGCTCCAACAGAATAGGCAAGAATAGGTAAGAAAAATAAGTACCTGGGCTAAAAAGAAAAGGGGAAGCAGAAGGGAAGAAGGCGGTTGGATCTAGCTCTACTTGTGGAAAGAGAAGAGGGAACTCAACTTATGAATTAGGTGAAGCTCAGAAAGACCCAGCTTGATTGTTTACTGCAAAGAGTAGGACAGCAGAGGGAAATAGAACACTGGGGCCTATGCTGTTATTACTGAAGAAAGGTGGAGAAAGGGATGCATTGCTCAAGTGGCAAACATTACTCTCTACAGATGTTGATTGGCTTGGAGCTTCAAGATGCGGAGAGCCAGTCAAGTAGGTTTCACCGATGCAGTATCAGAATTTGGAAAACTACTATTTGAATCCATTTGGAGGCCTGCGTCTGTTTCTCAGTTTACTCAGTACTCAGTGTGGAAAGTGACCAGTTAGCTTAAAACATACCCAGATTTCCTATGTGATAGGCTTTGTCCTATGTTCTCTACATGCATCCTTTTATTTAAACTTTCCAAAAGCCCTGTGCAATGGATTGAAGGTTTATGTCCCCCACAAATTCATGTTGAAATCCTAACCCCCAATGTGATGGTATTAGGAGGTGGGGGCCTTTGGGAAGTTACTAGGTCATGAGGGTAGAGCCCTCATAGTTGGGATTGGTGCCCTTATAATAGAGACCCCCCAGAGAGCTAGACACATGAGATACAACGAGAATCTGGCAGTCTGTAACCCAGAAAAGGTCTTTCACCAGAACTTGAGTGTGCAGGCACCTCGATCTCAGATTTCCAGAGTCCAGAAGTGTAGGGAATAAATTTCTGTTGTTTATAAGCCACCTACTCTGTGCTACTTTGTTATAACAGCCTGAATGGACTAAGACACCCTCTGAGGTTGGTATCACCTTCATTCTACAGATGAGAACCTGAGGCTCAGAGAGTTTCAGTAATTTGTACATGGTTCAAATGAATTCCAGTGTCCAAACTGGAATTAATATGTAGATTGCGCAACTTTAGAGTTTGTAATCTTAATGCCTCCATTAAATCAGTTTGCTGAAGTGTTATTAGTGTAAGTAAGCTCAGGGATCTATTCTGAGATGAGACCTTCTGTATAGATGTCTGACTTTCTATTGGTTCCTTCTGGTGGTGGTTTTTGGGAGAAGCCACAGGTAGTGCTGCTTACATGTGCTCCCTCTGCTCTAGTCCTCCATCCCAATACGGGCTTTCTTGAAAAAAGAGAGGAACTATTTGGCCTGGTTGTTCCTTTCAAATTCACAGGTTCATTAGAGTGGAAAAAAAAGAAACTAAAAAAGAAATCAAACTTCCATTGCTATACTCTTTTATTAGGCTATGTTTGGCAGTTGATCTTGAGACTTGTGATGTTCAGAATGTAACAAATTAAATTATATGACCAAAACCTTCTTATTTCCTGGCATTGGAAGAATTGATGATTGGGACAGAGCAGTTCAGGAGAGAAAACTGTCTGCCACATAAGACAGCTCGTGCTAAGAAATATCATAGGCATTAGTATTACCCCCATTTGATGCATAGAGTGAGTAGTAGCTTGCCCAAGTTCACACAGCTTTGTACATGATGGAAATGAATAAGAACCTTATTTATCTTTGAGAAATTCCTGAAGTGTAGACTCACATGTAAAAGAATTACAATGAACAAGTAATCATTTGGAAATAAATAGAATGGAAAGACTTTCAAAAATATGAAGTCCTTTATGTTTAATATCCATGGGGTTTGCTAAGAGTCAACATGCTTGAGCTGCTTTCTTAGACTATAAGATAAACATCCCATATTTCTCCTGGGAGTTTTTAGTGTTGCAGGTAGAGTGGTGGCTAGAATTGCACTTTGAGTTTTAAGATCAAAACAGGGTGTCCTGGCTTGGGAAATGTACCCCTCCCAGCACACCTTGGTAATCTAGAGCAAACTTGTCCAACCTGCGGCCCACAGGCTGCATGTGTCCCAGGATAGCTTTGAATGAGGTCCAACATGAATTTGTAAACATTCTTAAAACATGAAAATTATACACGGACCATTTTTTAGCTCATCAGCTATCATTAGTGTTAGTGTATATTATGTGCGGCTCAAGACAATTCTTCTTCCAATGTGGCCCAGGGAAACCAAAAGGTTGGACACCCCTAGAGCAAGTAGACTGCATTGCGGGGAGGAATGAAGCGATCATTTGCTGTCTCCTCCATGCCAGGAACATTCATTACTGTGTCTGTCGGCACAGGCCAGAGACGCTGCAGCTGCTAAGCAGGCTGGAGATGACTCCTATTATCACCTCTTCTAATCTGCACAAAAGCATTTTGCAGGCTCTTGACTGGTTTGTCCAATCTGATGGGGTCAAGGCACAAGTGTCATTCTTCCTGCTGAATCTCTTAAATACTTGCCTAATAGCTATCATTCTTCTTTCTTGTCACCATAATGCTTTCAGAAGTCCCAATTACTGTAAGGCAGCATATACTGAGTTCAGCCTCAGTGTTTGGTATACACTGATAAGCTTCTGTGTCCATGGGGTGGGCAATCTAGCATCCCATAGTACACATTCATGTGCACATTGACTGCTAAGTACTCATTTGCCCCCTGTGGGTATCTGAAATTGCAAATACGGAGGTGGGGTGGAGGTGTGTGGGTGGATAAGGGGTGGGTTGGTCTGTGCTGTATGTGACAAGTGACCCTATTGTGTCTGCTTTTGAATGTGCAGTTCTGCAGCTAATGACACCTCTCAATTAAATTGCAGTTTTGCTCTCAGCAGTTTGGTTCTATTGTCCAGGCCACTTGACCTGTCAAGCAGAGAGGAGAAGGTGTGGGAAAGGAAAGTTCCCTCCCTGCTCACAGGGAGAGAAAACTGTTCCCATTCTGAGGGGCTCTCAACTTTTCAGAGCTGGCTCAGCCTATCTCAAGACATAATCGAATGCAAATAAAACAAAGCCTTGGAGCTCTGGCAGTGCAGTGTTCTCTGTCTGCCTTGTGAGTCACTGTGCCCATAGTAATGGCTTGCCTTGTAAACTGCTATCAAGTGTGTATGTTTTTCTTTTTGAGAGATGACAGTTCCCAAGTGAAAGGACAGTTCAGCTCTGATAAAACTTTCCTTCTATTGTCTGAGTTTCATGTTTGTTTTCTGGCAAAGCCCACTGCTGCCTGAGCATTGTGTGCGGTAGAACATTTTCCATTTTTGTACAGCGAGGCCAGCCAGGGTCTTTGGGGGGTTCTTCCTAGTATTGCCTGAAGCGAATACCACAGCTCAATAGCAATTTAATATTGTAATCAGGGAGCAAACTGTGCAGTTTGGGCACATTTTGATAATTATTAACTACATCTATTAGTGTTACGGTTCTAGTAACTAATATTTACAAAAGGTTCCCTGTGTAGGAGAGACCTTGCCCAGAAACAAATGTCTGAGTTATTCCTAAGTGATTGTCACAGGCCCTTTGAGCCCATGTTTATGTTCACTGTTTAAAGATAAAGCATAAATTCTGAGAAATCAGACTTCAAAAAGGCTGCTTCATGAATACCCAATTCTCAGGGTGTAAACTTATTCTGAGGTTTGGAACACTTCATGAGTTTTGAGGAAAGTTTTCCTGGGGAAGAGAATCCAAGATGTAAGTTGAAAGACAACAAGAAAGAGAAAGAGAGAGAAAATGCAAAGATAAAATAAAAAAGGAGATAGTATTTAATTAGTATCATTCAGGAAAACTTGAAGTATGATCTCCTTCATGTGGCAGTAGAGTAGCTTTGGAGTGTCAGTGTTTTAATTTTCCCAGCGTGCTAATTGGGTGTCAGGTGAGTAGCTTTTGAGGTTGGGATGCAGATGCATCTCACCACCTCCACCCTGGAGCATGAAGATTCAACAAAACCAGCTGCCCAGGGTCAAATGAAGCTCATAAAGGCAGACACATTCTCAGCCCCACAATTCTGTCATTATTCAAATGATGTTCCAGGACAACATCAAGATCTCACTACTGTCAGTTACAAAATAACATCATATGTATTCTCCCTGAATCTTCTTCAATGGATGTTTTGAGTGAAGAGAGTTTATTGCTAAGTAGTCATCTGGGTGAAAGCTAAAGGATTTTGTGAACTAAAGAGAATTGTTCAAGACAGATTTGATCACTTATTTATTACTCATTTATTGTACACCTACTATAGCACTGTTTTAGATACTGAGAATAAAGCAATGAAAAGATAGACAATTCCTTTGCCCCCATAAAGCTTCCATTGCTCTGGGAGAAGACCCAAAATGAATGAAAAAATAAATGTAAAATAATTACAGAGTGATAAACTACTATAAAAGAATAAAGCAACCTTGTAAAGTGACTACAAGTTGGTCATGGAAGTCCCCTCTGAGTAGATGACATTTGACCAGAAACCTGAAATGAGGATGAGAGGAGTCATGCTCCTTGGAAAGTGCTTCCTGAAAATCATCTTCATCATTCTGCTGAGGAAGTATCTTCTCTTTCCTTGGTAACGCCAAGGAAAATGAAGTAGAGTCTAGAGATTAAAAAAAAAAAGCATGGAATGAATGGCTGGAGCTAGCTTTAGATTTGACTGTAGTTGGAAAATACGTGGAAGACATAACATCATTTCCCTCTTCTAATCCCTTAGCAACCATTGGTCATCAATTACAGTAGTTTCCTGCCACGTAATCAATCTAAATGGGTGTTCCAGGCATTCATTAACAATAGATTGTTATTAACGTAAAACTAGTTGTCATCTTTGGGTCTTAAGGGAAAAGGCAACAGGTGTCTTTGAGGGTTGGTCATATGCTTGCTCCAGTCTTCATTCACTTATTCATTCATTCAGTAAGTATTAATTGGGATTTACTATGTGCCAAATATTATACTAGGTGCTGGGGCTATGGTGGTAAACAAAATCAACAAAATCTGTGCTCTCTTGCAGTTTTTGTTCTCATAGGGTGAAAACAAAATATAAACAAATAAAGGAGTAAATATAGAGATTGTCTTAGGAGAGGATGCATGATGGCAAAATAGGTAAACACATAAAATTACAAGTAGATTATGGAACAGCTAAACTTGAGAATCATCTGAGGACTAGCTAAACAGAACCCCATAACTAAGGATATAAAGAAGAGGCCACATAAAGACTGGTAGGATGGGTAGAGATGCGAAATAGGCTGACTCCAAACCCACAGGCAGTGATTGAGCACCAGTAGAAACACCTTGGCAGAGGAGGAGCCCTTGAAGAATTCGGGGTCCCAGCTCCACACTGGGCTCCCCAGTCCAGGTGTCCAGTGCCAGAAAGAGGCGTTCCCACATCTGGCAATGAAAATCAGTGAGTATTTCATCTGTTTGTTTCAGTGAGATAAAAGGTGGATGGCAACCCAAACATACTTTTAATGAGTCCCTGAATAGACTTGCTTGCAAGCACTCACCCTGGGTTCTGGCAGAGAGACAGTGACTCAGAGGCAATAGAAACATACTGGAAAAAACTGAATTGTGTGGTGTGGTTTCAGGGCAAGTGTTAGAAAGACAGTGCCATTATCCCTGTGTGGAGCCCACCTCATATGTAACCTACAGAAGGGCACCATCTTTCCTATGCTGAACCCACCCCAAATCTCAGCAAGCATGAGTATGGTAAAATCTGCACATGCATGCATCACCTTGCTGACTTCCTTGGACCCCACCCAGCTACTGTGGCATTGCCCCAAACACCCTTAGCTCCAGGGTGGCCATCCCTGCCTTATATGCTGTGTGAGACTTTTCCAGCAATAGACAGACCATAGTGGCCTGACAAACTTTTGGTGGTGGGCAGTCGCCCCAGCTTGAGTTGTAGTAATCCTTTGGCAATTCTTAGGGATCTTCAGGCCAAGGTAAGTGGTGACTGGTCTCAGTGTTCTCAGGGAATTTTGTGGAGTGGCCACAGGCTCAGCACTGGCAGAGACTGAATCTATATTACCTTTGTAAAAACCACCTTCCATAGCTCATGACTCCCTGGGATCCTGCCTTGCCCAGTTTGGGTGGCATCACCATGGGCATGATCACAATGGGTCAAACAACTGGCCTGTGCACCAAAGGAGGCTCTTTCAGTAACTGAGCCTAACAGGCAACTGGCAGATGGCAACAGACTTAGGGGATCTCTGAGCTTTTTGGTAAACTGCCCCAGGCCTGGTACTGGTGGAAGCTCTGAGGTCACCCCATATGCCTCCAGGTCCAACACAGGCAGGAATCAATTACATAACTTTGTAGCTTCTATCAGGTAGCCCAGGCTGGTTACAGGCAAGGCTGAAACTGGTCTTCATGGGAACACTTTCTAAGAGGCACCAGAAAAAACATACCTGGAGGTGTGGGCAGAGGCTGACCTCAGACCACACCAGAGAAGTACCAAATTAACCCCACGAGTGGTACAACCAAAGGGTGGTACCAACAGGCACAAGAACCCACTCAGGCAAATCCTCCTCTGAGGGGTCAGCACCCACACAGCAGCTCATAGGCTGTGGGCATAACCAGTTCTCACAGTCAGTCAGCCTAAGAGTCAATCTTACCCACTGACATGCCTAAAGCAATTACGGCTCAACTGCAGTGAAAGAACACACACACCACACACAAGGGACACCTCTGGGACACATGCACAGGTGATCCAAGATAATGCAACAATGGACCACATAGAACACTTACTATATAAGGCCACTGGGCAAAGACTGAGACACATAGGAGATCTACCCGACACATAGAAACAAACACAGAGAGGCAGCAAAAATAAGAAAACAAAGAAACACGTCCCACATAAAAGAATAAAAGAAAACTGCAGAAAAAGAACTAAATAAAATGGAGGCAACCAACTTATAAGAGACAGATTTTAAAATACTGGTTATAAAAATTTAAGGAACGCAGTGAGAACTTCAACAAAGAGATGGTAAGCATAAAGAAGGACATAGAAATCATAAAAAAAAACAGTCAGAAATAAAGAATGTAATAAATGAAATGAAGACTACACTAGAAGAAAACAACAGCAGATTAGATGAAGCAGAGGATTGAATCAGTGATTTAGAAGATAGGTAACAGAAAACACCAATTGGAACAACAACAACAAAAAAGAATTAAAAAAAAATAAAGATAGCTTAAGGGACCTTTGGGAAGATATCAAGTGTAACACCATTTGCAATATAGGAATATCAGAAGAAGAGAGAGTGAGCAATTTGAGTGCTTGCTATGTGCCTGCCATTGTTCTAAGTGCTTAACATATGCTGACTTTATTTAATTATCACAACAATACTTTCAAGGAGATTATTATTGATTGTACTTTACACATAAGAAAGGTGAATCACAAAGAGGTTAAGTAATTTGCTCAAAATTACATACTAGTAATTGGCAGAAATGGGTTTTAAACTCAGAAAGTCTGATTTCAGAATTTTATGTTCTCTTGCCTCTCAGCTTTACTGTGTATTATGGTAATACCTTGGAATTTTAATCTTCATGTTTCCATTTTTGCATTTCATGATCTGTGACTCATCCTCTGGTTTCTAGTCACATTTCCTTGAGGAGATTTAGGATTGCAACTTCACAGGACAGACATAATACTCATTCTATTTGACTTGCAGTATAGGCTCTTGAGAATCAAAAGAGGAGGAAAGCTGAGGATGGATTTCATACCATCACCATAGATTGGAAAAAGAATACAAGGAAGAGAGCAAGATGGCAACCAGGAAGGAGATCCCTAAAGCCTCTCCCAAAAAACACAATTGACCAGCTATCCAGGAGCCCAGAAAGTGGACCGTGAATGACACAGTGACAACTGAGAAATCCATGCACTGCAAGAAAACAGAGGTTGAAGAGAGGTGGCCTAGCCAGAGAGAGGTGGGAGCAGATATGGATTGCAACAAGACCGCATCATTGCACAGTGCAGGGGAGTGAGGAGGCCAAGAGTTGACAAGAGTGAAAGCCGGAGTGGTGAAACAGTGAAAGACTGTTGGGGAGCTGTGTGTTGGAGACAGAACTTGGGGAAGCAACATGTTTGGGGACAGAGTTTGAGGGCTAGTCTCTGAAGCTCTTGAGTAGCAAGAGGGCTGAGCAAGGACTCTGAACAGCTGCAGGCCAAGGTGGGGCCTCAGAGACAGCACCTCAGCTCCTGGCCTCCTTGTGGCCCACAGCATGCGCACACATGGCACCTCTACACGGCCACTGTTCCCAGTCCAAGGCAGAAGTGGGACAGCCGCCCTTGTATGGCCTGGGACATCAGGCCCATGGCTTTGGATGCATGGGGCGTGCGCACCGGGCGCCTTCACGTGGTGCGTGCTTGCAGACTTGCCCCCAGAGGCTGCTGTGGAGATGGGTCACTGGAACATACCTGAGAAGAGAGGCAGATTTGATAGCATTCACCCCAGCCAGTGAGAGTGGCCTCCGTCTGCACCCCATCAACTTCCCTTTTCTCCCCCAGCTTTACCAGCAAAGGGCAGGAGGTGGAGCTACCCCAGAACGCTTTTTGTTGGCCTCTTCCTTCTCCTACAGACTTTCCAATGAACTGCAGGAAGTGGAGGCACTGGATATAGATGCGCCCCACCTCCAAATGTGGCTAGAGACCAGAGATAAGGCTTAAACACCTCCCTTCTGTCCAAAAGCTTGCCCCCCCCAGTGCCACTTAGTGTCTGCCCTATAGCAAAACACAACAAAAGTACTAATCAGAGAAGGAAAAAACTCTTGGGCTCTGCTGAATATAAAGACCTCATGCCAAAGAAAAAGTACACAATGAACAATATGAGTACCTTAGGATGTAAAGCTGCTCAGAAAGAAGATGAAAAATCCCCAGAAAAGGATCTTATAGACCTAGAAATTTCTGAACTAAGTGATAGAGATTATAAAGTAGCTGTTCTAAAGGCTCTGAGAGAAATGAAAACATACTGGCAGAACGTCATAGCTGAGGTTAATGACCTAAGAAAAGAACTCAGTGAACAAAAGGAAACATTTTTTAAAAAATTCAAAACATAAGGAAGAATGAGATGGAAATTCGAGAGATAAATAATACGATAAAAGAAGTGAGAAATGAAATAACTGCCATAGGAAACAGGGCCAACGAGATGGAGGCAGGAATTAGTGATATAGAAGATCAGAACATGGAAACTTCTCAAAAAGAGGAAGATAGGGAATATAGAACCAAAAGAATTGAAAGAACTCTGCAGGAACTATCTGACTTTTGAGACAAAACAACATTAGGATAATATGATTAGAAGAAGGAGCAGAGCACTCTACAGAGAACATATTCAAACAAATAGTAGACAAGAACTTTCCAAACCTATGGAAAGATTTGGAATCCCAAATTGAAGAAGAAAATAGGTCCCCTAGATACTTGGACACTAGTAGATCTTCTCGAAGACACATGGTACTAAAGATGTCAAAAATTAAAGACAGGCAATTCTCAAGGCAGTCAGGGAAAGAAGAACTATAACCTTTAGAGGAAAACCCATCAGGCTGGTATCAGACTTTTCAGCAGAAACTCTACAAGCCAGGAGGGAGTAGAATCAAATGTTCAAAACCTTAAAAGAGAGAAACTTCCAGCCAAGAATAAATTATCCAGCAAAATTATCCTTTAGATATGAAGAAGGAATAAAGACCTTCTCAGACACACAGAAGCTGAGGAAATTTGCCAACATGAGTCCAGCATTTCAAGAAATACTGTAGGAGCCTCTTTGACCTGAAACAAAACATCAGGACAAATGGAACAGAGTTGGGACAAGAAGAAAACAACAAAAATAAAACAAAATAACAACAAAAAGGTAACGGCCACAGGAAATCCTCACATATCGATCATACTCTAAATGTTAATGGACTGAACTCACCAATAAGAAGACACAGGGTAGCAGACTGGATTAAAAAACAAAACCCATCCATATGATGTCTCCAAGAGACACACCTCAGCTATAAGGACAAACACAGGCTCAGAGTGAAAGGATGGGAAACAATACTCCAATAAAATGGTAACCAGAGAAAAGCAGGAGTTGCCATACTGATATCTGATGAAATAAACTTCAGGTTAAAAAAGATAGCAAGAGACAAAGATGGACATTACATAATGATAAAAGGCACAATACAACAACAAGAAGATTTGACACTAATTAATATATATGCTCCCAACCAGGAAGCACCAAAATATACAAAGCAACTACTAACAGATCTAAAAGGAGAAACTAACAAAAGCACAATCATTGTGGGAGACTTAAACACCCCCTTAACCGCCAGACAGATCATCCAAACAGAAAATAAATAAGGAAATATCAACTCTAAATGGCACATTACAGCAACTGGACATAATTGACATTTACAGGAGACTTCATCCAGCAAAAAGGGACTATACCTTCTTTTCTAGTGCACACAGAACATTCTCAAGGATATACCATATGCTGGGACACAAAAGTAGCCTCAGCAAATTCAAGAAGATCAAAATCATACCAAGTGTATTCTCAGACCATAGAGCTATGAAATTGAAGATCAACTGTAGAAGGAAAGCAGAAAGAAACACATATACATGGATATTAAATAATATCTCATTAAAAATGACTGGATAAAAAATAAATAAAAGAAGAGATTTAAAATATATAGAAACTAATGACAATGAAAATACAACATATCAAAATTATTGAGACACAACAAAAGCAGTAATAAGAGGGAAATGTATATCATTGCAGGCCTATCTTAAGAAACAAGAAAAATCACAAGTAAACACCTTAGCATCCCATCTTAAAGAACTAGAAAAAGAAGAGCAGACAACCCCAAAGTCAGCAGAAGGAAAGAAAGAATAAAAATTAAAGCAGAGCTAAACCAATTAGAGAACAGAAAGGCAATAGAAAAAATTAATATTACAAAGAGCTGATTCTTAGAGAAAGTCAACAAAATTGACAAACCCTTGTTTAGGCTAATACAGGACGAAAGGAAAGGACAAAAATATCCAAAATTAGAAATGAAAGGGGAGAAATTACCACTGATACCACAGAAATACAAGGGATTATAAGAAAATATTATGAAGGGCTTTATGCCACTAAATTTAACAACCTAGAAGAAATGAACAAGTTTCTAGAAACTTACAACCTACCTAGACTGAACCAAGAAGAACTGGATAATCTAAATAGACCAATCAATAGCAAAGAAATTTAAATGATTATCCAGAATCTCCCTAGAGGCAAAAGCCATGGACCAGATGGTCTCACCAATAGTTCTAACAAGCATTCAAAGAAGAATTAGCACCTATCTTCCTCAAACTCTTCCAAAAATTTGAAGAGGAAGCAATACTTCCTAACTCATTCTATGAGGCCAACATTACCTTAATACCAAAGCCTGGTAAAGACAACACACAAAAAAGAAAACTATAGACCAATATCTCTGATCAACACAGATGCAAAAATCCTAAACAAAATATTAGCAAACAGAATACAATAATACATCAAAAATATCATACATCATGATCAAGTGGGAGCACAAGGATCCCGGGAGCACAAGGATGGTTCAACATATGAAAATCAATCAATAATGATACACCACATAAACAAAATAAAAGATAAAGACCATATGGTCATATCAATATATACAGAAAAAGCATTCAACAAGATACAACATCCATTTATGATCAAAACACTGAATAAAATAGGTATAGAAGGAAAGTATCTCAACATAATAAAGGCCATATATGACAAACCCTCAGCTAACATCATACTGAATGGGGAAAAGCTCAAGCCTATTCCCCTAAAATCAGGAACAAGACAGGGATGCTCCCTGTCACCACTGCTACTCAGTATAGTGCTGGAAGTTCTAGCCACAGCAATCAGGCAAAAGAAAGGCATAAAAGGTATCCAAATTGGGAAAGAGGAGGTAAAATTGTCACTATTTGCAAATGACATGATCCTTTATATAGAAAATGGAAAAGAAATGAGGGAGTGAATTCCTTTTGCTATCATAACAAAAAGAATGAAATACCTCGAAATTAACAAAGAAACGTGACAGACTTATACATGGAAAACTATAAGACACTTTTGAAAGAAATTGAAGCAGACACAAAGAAATCGCAAAATATTCTCTGTTCATGGATAGGAAGACTTAACATTGTTAAAAGGGCCATGTTGCCTAAAGCAATCTACAGCTTTAATGCAATACCTGTCAAAATCCCACAATCATACTTTTGTGAAATAGATAAAAGAATGATCAGATTTATATGAAACCATGAAAGACCTTGAATTGCCAAAGCAATACTACATAAAAAGAATAAGGCTGGTGGCATTACACTCCCTGACTTCAATTTATATTACAAGTATCAATAATCAAAACGGCTTGGTATTGACATAAAAACAGAAATATAGACCAATGGAACAGAACTGAAAACCCAGAAATAAATCCACAAATTTGTGGACAAATAATTTTTGACAAATGAGCAAAAACTATGCAATGGGGAAAAGACAACCTCTTCAGTAGGTGGTGCTGGGAAAACTAGAAAAACATATGTAAAAGAATGAATTTGAGAGGTGAACTGTCACTATATACAAAAATTAACTCAAAATGGATTAAAGACCTTCATATAAAACCCCAAACAATAAACTGTATAGAAGTAAACATAGGTACTGTACTTATAGACCTAGGGCTCAAGGAAGACTTCATGAACCTGACCTCAAAGGCAAGGGAAGTAAAAGCGAAAATAAATGAATGGGACAGTATCAAACTAAAAAGCTCTGCACAGCAAAAGAAATCACCAACAAAACAAAAAGCCAACTGAATGGGAGAAAATATTTGCAAACAACACATCAGATAAAGGTCTAATATCTAAAATATATAAAGAACTAATATGACTTAACAACAACAAAAAACCAAACAACTCAATTAAAAAGTGGGCAGAAGAACTAAATAGACATTTATCCCACGAAGAAATACAAATGGCCAGCAGACATATGAAAAAATGCTCATCCTCATTATCTCTCAGGGAAATGCAAATCAAAACCACAATGAGATATCACCTCACACCTGTGAGTATGGCTATTATCAACAAGACAAGGAATAACAAGTGCTAGAAAGGATGTGGAGAAAAAGGAACTCTGGCACACTGCTGGTGGGAGGGTAAACTGGTACAACCACTATGGAAGATGGTGTAGAGGTTCCTCAGAAAATTGGGAATGGAGTTACCATATGATCCAGCAATCTTTCTTCTGGGCATCTACCCAGAAAACTTGAAAACCTTAGTCTGCAAAGACTTATGTACCCCAATGTTCATTGCAGTGCTATTCACCGTGGCCAAAACATGGAAACAACAAAAATGCCCTGTGACAGAAGACTGGGTAAAGAAGCTGTGGTACATATACACAATGGAATATTACTCAGCTGTAAGAAAAGATGAAATACTGCCAGTTACAACAAAATGGATGGACCTAGAGACCATCCTGTTAAGTGAAATAAGTCAGACAGAAAAAACCAAAGACTGTATGACTTCACTCATATGTGGAATATAAAACTGAAAGCAACAAAGAAAAAACAAATAAAGAAACAAAAATCCCATGAACATAGTCAATAGTTTAATGTTTATTTGGGGAGAAGTAGGAGTGGGATGGGAGAAGGGGGAGATGATGGGAGAGGAGGGAGGGGAACTAAACATATAGTAATGGAAAGAGAACTCACACTTGGTGGTGAACCTATTATACAACAAGTTGACAATGCACTGCAGAATTGTACACCTGGAACCTATGTATTCTTGCTAAGCAACATCACCTCAGTATGTCTAACAATAAAAAACAGAAAAAGAATACAAGGAAAATCAGATCATCTTGGAGGAATTGAGGGGGAGAAGAGGCAGGGCTGAGAAGAGAAGGCTGAAAATGGGAGGAAGTCTTTGGTGAGTTTATTTAGATACTGCTGAGTGACATTACTGAGTGACAGTAATGAATGATACTGAGTGACATTACTAGAGAAGCCCATGGAAGTAGAGTCAATCCTGTAGAAGTTTCCTTTATATGTAAGAGGGCATAGTCAGTTGCTTAAGTGAAGGAACTGGGAAGAACTGGACTTGTTATTCTTGGGACTCTCAGGTGAGAGTCATTGACTGCCAGCTGCCTACACATTGTCTGTGGATCATCTGGTAGAAGGAGGTGTACCTGTGCCTGGAGAATTTTTTGAACTATACTCAAATGGTTCTGAGGGGATGATCATGCTGTCCCCTACTCTTCAGTGACCCAGAGGTAATTGTGATGTAGAATAGAAAGCCCAAGTACTGGTATTTGATGAGGTATGGGCAGGTATGTGTGAGTGAGAGCTGGTATGGTGAAAGCAGTGCATTGCAATAATGTCAGTCAGTATCATCTATGAATATGAGAGAGTGGAGGATTGGTTTCCTGTGGTGATATCATACGGCAGAATGAAACAAATGTAGGTATTTATGTTCCGGAGTTGGGAAAATTCAGAAAAAAGAGTTGGCGGTCCAAGAAGCTACTGAATTTCTGCAACCATGGAGAGTGGACTCTCAATAAATATAGAAAGATCTTATTTAATTGTTTCTTTTTGTGTTTGCTTTTTTAATTGGGTGTCATTAGGTTGTCAGCGGGGTCATGAGCTACAGGCATTGCCTGTCTTATTCTCCCTGCTGTTAAGCACAAGGCCTAGGACCTAGTAGGCATTAAATAATACTTGTTGAATCGATGAGGCCTGAGCCCTACATTAGAAGATGCAAATATTATAAAAACTTTTAAAAATTTAGTTTTCATCACTAGATAGATGTTGCTTTCCTAGCTTGCTTATTATAAACCTTGTTTCCTTTTGGAGAATTTTTAACTGCACAAAAATGAGTAGCGTTAATGAATACCAACAGTAAGCAATTAGAGAATGTAATAATACAAAATACTTAATTTATATTATCAACAAAACTATAAAATATCTAAGAATTGATATGAATTCTATGCATAACACCTTTTGGAAGACTCTTACAAACCCTTGAAAGACACAAAGACTGAATAGAATGAAGGACAAATTTAAACAGTAAGATATAGAAGACTGGCAAAAATAAAACCATCTCAACAATACCAAATGTTGACAAAAAAAAAAAAAACAGTGAAATAGGAACTTGCATACACAACTTGTGGGAAAGTAAAGCAGTATAACCACTTTGGAGAACAATTGGCAATATTCTAATAGTGATAAATTGGAAATAAGCTAAATGTACATTAATAAACAGGGAAATGGATAAATAAGCTCTGGCTGTATTTATACAATGGATTAAAACCACATAGCAATTAAAGATGTATCAACTATATCTATATGTATCAAATTGATTATATGTTAAAATATAATGTTCAGTGAAAAAAATCAAGTTATGTAGATATACAATAATACACTGACATTCATGTAAACTAAAACACAACACATTCTTTGTGATTAGATGCAGTATGAAAATAGCAAGTATGAAAAGTTGGACTGTTTTTCTCTAAGGTGGAAGTAAAGGAAATGAGACAAGGGAGGGGAACAGAGAGACTGACTATCAGGTTTCTTTCTTGTATATATCAAGAAATGTGAACATTTAAAAATATTGGGTGATAGATACAAATGCAGTTACATCATTCTTTCTGTTAAACAACTTTATAGAACATTTTCAAATCAGAACACACACATACACAGGTATCTAACCCATTGCAATACTTCATAACAAAAAAATTGATTTGGTCAATTTTTTCTTTGGGTAACACATTATGGATTAGGTTCTTTGGCAAGGTTTTCTCAAAGTGAAATAAAAATTTACATAAATATATAAAATAGCATGACTGATTAGCAAGGTTAAAATAAATATATACTGAGACAAGATAATAGAAAAATAAAAATATTTTAAAAATATTTCATTAGTTGAGAAAGGACACTCAGAGAAAATTTTATTTTGTAATTGATAGAGAAATATTCCCTGCATGATCTCAAAAGGCAAAACTCAGGTAAATGGAGATTGTAGGAGAAGACAAATGTAAAAAAGAGATTTATGCATTAATGTAGAAAAGCCTTTCTAATAGCTAGTGGTTTAATATTAATAGCACCAGAATGAGTCTCTTATTTATGCCACATTCCAACACAGGTTGGGTAAGTCTTTGGGGAAGCACTCCTGAGTGGTTATTCAGGTGTCTGATATCCTTTCCTTCTGTGTTGCTACCTCATCAACATGCCATGCCCATGATTGTGAGCAAAGGGTAAGAGAAAGCATGGAGAGTCATGCAGAGAGTTTTGTGTCCGAGCCAGAAAATGATAGCCACTATCATTAGTTTGGCCCAATCCCAATCCCATGACCCCAATTTAACTGCAAGGGAGGCTGGGAAATGCAGTCTTTTAGTATGGCCAAGAGAAAAGGGAAATGGTGTTTGAAAACACGACATTGTCTCTGCTAGAGATGCTAAAGCAGAAAAGAGTGAAAAAGTAGAGATTTTTATTTTATTTATTTTATTTTTACAAGGTCCTCTTCACTCCTCTCTCTCAGGGGGAAGATAATATCAGCTGTAAATTGCTTCCTAGAATAAGTTCCAGTTGTAATAGGAGGATAGAAGGCCAAAGGGACGACATAGTTAGAAAACTTAGAAAAACCTAATATGTTCAAGTCAGCAGGACCTGATGGCTTGCCCTGTAGGATACTGAATGAATTTTCAACTTTCATCTGAGGGCTATTAACCAGAGTTTCTTCCAAATCACAGAGGATTGGAAAAGCCCCTAAGGAGAGCAAAAGGGCAAACGAGGTGCCCATCTCCGAGAGAAAGACAGGATGACCTGGACATTTCAGACCTGTGAGCTCAACATCAATACCTGGAAAAACCTTGGAATAAATAATAGAATAATAAATTGTATAGCACCTGAAAGAATATAAAATACTGAGTAGCAATCAACAAAGCTTTGTAAAGAGCAAATAGTGCCAGGCCCATTTAATTTCCTTCCATGACTGTGAAAGGATACATATACCAGGGGAATCAATAGATGGGATCTATCTCAATTTTAGTAAAGCTTTTGATTTCTTAAACCAGGCATTGTCTTTGATATGTTAGAAAAGTATGTTCCTATATACACTTCTGCCAGAGGCAGAAAATCTTCAGTCCAAGGGGAGTTATCATGGCCCAGTATCAATCTGGGAGGGGGGCAAATTAAGTGCTATCCTAGAGGTATTGGGGCCAGGATCTATCCTACTCAGTAATGATATTGATGGCCTGGATGAAGGAATTAAGACCATGCTCATTAAATTTGCAGCTGCCACTAAATTAGGTGGAGTTGCTATTGCTCTGCAAAATAGAAATAAAATTCAATATGACCTTGACTCATTGAGAAAATGGCCCTACACAATTGGGATAAATTTTAATGGGGACAAGTGTAAAGTGGCACAAGTGCCCCTGTAGTCCTAGAACAGTGTCTTGGGCATACTTGCTACTCAGCAAATATCTGCAGTACCTTCCTTGTGGAGTTGTGAGGATCAAAGTGTGTAATGATGCGGCAGTGCCCTGTAAATCACAGTGCCCTATAAATGGCAAAGGTCTGCATCAATGCAAGGAAACTTATTATGAAAGGCAAGGAAATATAGCCTGTGAGGCAATGTTAAAGAGATTGGAGCTATTTAATCAAGAGAAGAGAAGAATAAGGGATGAGTTCATGTGTAACCATTTTATAAAGGGTTTTTTTTTTTTTTATAAAGAGATGATTATCTGTTCTCTATTTGTGTCAAGGAAAAATGGGCTTGAAAGATGCACAATGGGTTTCAGTTAGGTATGAGGAAGAACTTCAAATCTACAGTGGGTCCATCTATGGGAGGCACCCATACTTCTCTTGCCTCACAGATGTTACATTTATTTAACCTTAGTCTTTTGAGTTCATGTGACTCCTTAAAAGTAGGTTCTCTGCATTTTTTGTTTTATCTCTAGTATCTAGAACAGGACTTGATATACAGTATATGTACAATAAATGTTTTTTGGATGAATGAATGTCAGTGGCATAAAATATTGGCTCAGCACTTGAGGAGTCATTATTTTCAGAGACCTTAAAAATAGGGGTGATTTAGTCTAGATCGCAAAGAGATCTTTCCAACATTAATTTCATGATCCTATGTATGTAGAGAAAGGTGAAAATATTTATGATATAGTCTCACTTTAGTCTTAGCTTTGGTTTTGTAGCTGCTGATAGATGAAATCATTGCTGCAAGGGGAAAGGAAGCAAAAATCTTACTGATTTCAGTCCCATCCTCACTCTTAACTTAGCCACAGAACCCTCACAAAGAAAAAGGGAAGAAGAAAGGAAGTGCTACTCTTCAAGTTTCGGGCCAGCGTTGGGTCCATTTCCTGGATCTCGGCTGTTTAGCACCCTTGCTGTCCTAGAACCTCTAATCCAGGCCATGAAAGGCATAGTCAACGGCTTGATGCTGAGACATTCTTTTTTCAGCTGTTCCCTAAGGTTTAAGAGGGAGAAAGGTCAATCCTTGCCCTCATTGCTGGGGTATTTATTCCTGATAGTCCTAGTTGGGATTCTCGACTAATTTTTTCCCCATGGAGGACTTTTTAAAAAAAGTGAATTATTATGGAATTAAGATATATCTTATTTAAATAAGATATATATTATTTGGTTTTTAAGTGAAGCCATGGATTTAACACAGTGTTTTAGAAGTATTCCCAGAGGGATCATTTTTAGGGGTAGTCAATGCAGATGGCTTCCTTCCAGCATTCAACATTACCATTAGTGGCTTGAGTTGGTGGTGCCCACTTTCCTTCTCAGCTGCTATTATAGATAAGTGAATGAACTGAACATGTACTGAACCATGTAACCAAAGGCAGGGGGTCTTAATTTGGGGTCCATGCATTGGCCTCCGATGGGTCATTGAAACCCCTGTGGTCAAATTACTTTTCTCTGTGCACAAGGGTATGTGTTTTTTCCTGAGGGAAGGGTTCATTGACTAAGAAAGACTATTTTGGGGTTTTAGGAGATATCAAGAGGCCAAAAATATTGGATTATTCTTACCAAGATAGAAGGCATAGCAGAGAAAATGCTTTGGTACAATTTGTGGTATAGGAAGCAGCTATACAGTCCACTGTTTAAACTTGGGAATCAGCTGGGTAGCCACTTGTCATCTGAGAGGTCTCTCCTTCTGCCGTGAGTGCTAGCCAACTGGTAGAAGTGGAGGCCAGTCCCAGGATGCACGCAGGCAAAAAGGTGGGGGGAATGGACTTCAGCCCCAAACCCAGAGATATGTGTAAAATTATTTTATTTTTCAAAATAATGCAATTCTATGAGAACTTGTGCTCCACTGGACTAACAGGAAACAATCTAAATTATTTCAAAGTCCTCCCCCTCACTTCTAGAGCCATGAGAATATTCTAGTAGACTGACACAATTTCAAGTGATAGAGACCTTGGGGAGGTTAATCATATGCCTTCATAGGTTATGGATGAGAAGTCTATTGCCCAGCCTATGTGGGCATGGAATCTTGATGGGAGGGCCATGACTCAGGTGAATCTGACACCAAGTTTTTAGGATTCTAGGGACTGGATCTGATTTATAAATAGCAAAGAAATTTAGGAAGAACACGTGAACCCAGCAGTCAGGACTGGGCCTATGTCTAGTTCAGGTGACACCAAAGAACAGGATGTGCTGAGACAATGATAGAGTTTCCCCTTTAGGCAGAACTGACTCAGAATTGAATCTGCAAATGTGGTACATTATAAACCTCCCTATGATGGGCTGGGGGAGGCTGAGGCCAGTGACATGACCACAAACATAGGATGAGCCTGTACAGGCCTGAGATACCTGGTCGTCCATCAAATAAATCTGTATTTACCTTGAACTGTGGTACTTCCATTTAAGAAAAATGTCCCACGTCAACCTGCCTCAAACTTCAGTTCTCATTTTCTTCCAACTATTGAATAGAAATATTTCATGCTGCAACCTTTTAAAATAACCCTTTAAAACTTCAAGGATTCTGGTTAAAATAGGGAGGCTTTTTGACAGTAAATACATTGGGGCCAGCTGGCATTACCGATGATGGCAAAATGCATAGCAAAAAGGAGCAAGAACACTGAGAGTAATGGTGGTGTCTGCAGTGTGCCTTAAGCTCCTTGGTTGTTAGATTAGTACTGATTATTGCTACTTTCATCATTATTCTATTAAGAAAATGAAAACCAGCTGAATGAAAACAATGCCTTTACTTAAGTTGCCTGTCACTTAAAAAACCCAGGGGATCAGACATTGGGGAAGTTTTACAATATCCTGGGTAAACTAAGGCAAGTAAAAATTAAGCAATTTGTTCCAAGTTAAATTGTGACTCAGTTGTGGAGAATAGACCAAGGTCAGTGTTGCCAATACTCAACTTGCATTAAGTATTTAGATGTCATTATTCTCCCTTCACATCCCCAATCTAATAATGTGTAATAGTTTCCAAATATGTGTTCTCTCTCTTTTTTTTAATTTACTCTTTTTCCCTTGTTCCCTTTTTCTCAAACAAGTACAATTCTATTAGAGTAATATTTATATTTTTAGCCTCACTCTGCAGTTGGAGAAATGGTGGTTGAGAGCTTTGGCAATGCCCTTGTCTGAGGCAGGATAAGGGGCAAATGTTTCTGGGATTTACTTTCATCCTTAGATGTCCTGAATATGTAATATTCAGAGCAATGTCCTCTACAAAGTGCCTCTCTTGGAGGCTTCTGCATTTAGAATGATGCGTCTCTACTTTAAAAAAATGATTTTAAAATCCCCTTTCAACTAGTAAGTATCCCAATGAAATTTCATTTCCATTTAAATAAACTAGGGTTGAAAATTTTAGGGTGGACATGAGGGTAACTGGGGAAATATGTATTAGGAAGCCAAGGGAGATGGAAGGGAAACTTTATATCCTAATGGTAAACATGACTTAGCATTAAATGGTCAAAATGACTGACTGTAATGTATTCCCATCCTAAGAGTATCTCTCCATTCTCATCAGAGCAATCTCTGAAGGGATTTAGTTTTATCCCAACTGCTATTAGTCTTGATTTTTCCTTAACAACAATAGCACCAACAACTGAATCTAAACATACTACTATTTTCTGAGGCACAGAAAAGCTAAGTTTTTCCTAATTTAAAAAGCTAATTTCCCTAAAGTCATATAGCTAGTGTGAGAGACAAAATTCAAACCCAGGAAGTTGACCCCAGGGTCTTTAATCTTCTCTTTAGAAAACTATTCCCTTGGTTACTTTGGGAGTCACCTAGTCTCCTCTTTCTTCTCCACACCCAATTTAAGTTTAAATCCTGTCAGTTTTACCTGCACAGAATTTTCTCACACAGCCCTTCCTTTCCATTGGAACTACTATTAAGATAAAAATCTCTACTACTAGAGGGTAAGGTGTGGGGGTGATGGAGGAGGGGGAAGTAAAATATATAGTGATGGAAGGAGAACTGACTCAGATTGGTGAGCACGCAATGCAACACATAGATGATGTATTATAGAATTGTACACTTGAAACCTATATTATTTTGTTAACTTATGTCACCCCAACAAATTAATAAATTAAAAAAAAGATAAAGTCTCTATTACTTTCCTGTGCCTCCTCTCATCCAGGCAGCATATTTCTGCTTTTTAAGATATTGCTCCCATCCAAGTACTAACCAGGCCCGACCCTGCTTAGCTTCCAAGATCAGACGAGATCGGGTAGAATTGTATGCCTGAAACCTATGTAATCCTTGCTAACAGATGTCACCCCAATAAGTCTAACAATAAAAAAAAAAGAAAAAAAAGATATTGCTCCCAACATATCCCTCTTTTGAACACATATCATATATGGTTTCCATCCCCACATTTACAGAGAAACATCTTTTTCCTGGCATTGCACACTTTCACCATATGCTGTCAACCTGACTTTCTAACTGCATCTCTCATTGTCCCAGAACACAGTCTCTGCTTCAGTGAGTCTAGGAATACATTGAACTGCCATATGCATTCTTGCCTTTGCCCCACCTGTCAGGACTATCTGTTCTCTTTCTCATCACCATTTTAAGTCTATTCTTTAATGCTAAGCTGAACTCTCAACTCCTCTTTAACCTTCCCTTCTCTCAACTGCTACAGCACTTATTTATCAAATTTGTGAAGTTTTTTTCTTAAAATTCTCTTTGCAACTATTGCAACTTGGGAACCGAGATGAAAAGGAATGCTTGAATGTGAAAAAATCCCTTTTCAGATGTATTTTTCCAAGTATTTGGAAAAGACAGGTGTCAGTGTTATAATAACATTGAAGATTCAGACGGTGATTATGTATTTATACAAAAGATTTCATGAGAGAAAAGATAACTTTATAATGATGAATAGGATTGACACAACTGGAGGGACCCAACTGAAAGATTGTTCTGATTTATTAAATTTTTTCCTCCTAAGTTAGATAGGGTAGTTGAGCAACAGCAACTAGTCACCCTCTCCTCTGTCTACATTCTAAGGAGAAATTAGCCATTGTGAGAAAAACTCTCTGTTTCTTAGGCAGTGGGAAAGAACTGGAGTTCTTTGATGGCTAGATTGAGATTGGTGGGCATGTTTTAAATTCTGTGTCCTGATTACAGGCAGGGACTGTTGTAGTTTACGTTTCCTCTGCTTTGTCAAAATGATGCCCTGGGATGTAACTTTATTGTCTAGCAACCTCTGGGAAGGGAGAGATGCAGATCCTTGAAGCTAAACTTTATTTATATTTTTTGTAGCATTACTCAATGTTTAAAGAGATATGAATGGTCTCTGACTCTAGAACTCTCTTCTTGTCATGATAGAAACAGTATGTTAAACCTTTGTAGTCTACCATAATTTTAGCATCAGGCTTTGTAAGTGGGCATACAAGAGGTACTCAATAGATAAGTTTGTTGATTATGGTTATGTCAACAAATCTTTTCTTCTTTCCAATCCAAACTGTGTTTCATAATCTTCATGCTTAGAGAAACCTTGTTTAACACACTTCTGTGCTTAACAAACCTTGGGAAAAACAGCTTCTATCACATAGTCAATGGTATTGCAATAGCTATGTAAGGTGTCAGATGGGTAGCGAAAAGAACAGCTTCTGTTATATTTTTTTAGGTGGGGTGTAAACAAGAGCAAAGAAAGTCATTCACATGAAAGTACTGATTCCTACAATTAATGAAGAGGTATCATTGAGTACTCACTGAAATGATCACACTGTGAGAAGGAATACAGATTTCATAAAGATTCCCAGGAAAATGGTAGTGGTCTAAAAATTCATATGACAAGTTTGGTGAAAGATGCCATTGAAAAGGAGTTTTGACTCTTCAAGCATTGGTTGACTTGGGAGAGTTTTGAAAGGTATATAACATTAAGGTACAGATATGACTGAAATAAAAGCTATACATTTAAATGAGGTCCAATGTGGGTCTGTGTGGGACAATTTTAATTGAGCTGACTGAGTAATTGGGAAGGAGAAGTGTCCAGGGGTGAACTCCAGGGCTTGGGTGCTCCCTCAGGCTGGCTGATTTGTGGCCAGCCTTGGCTCCCACTATGATGTCTGCTGATCTCAAGATGTGTTTAAGAATTGATGTTTTTATTTTTCCAAGGTATTTTGAAATCTTGAGTGAAAACTTTCTTGAAACATGTCTGCAGAGCTGAAATGAATTGACACATTTATCATTTCTAGCCAATAGATTTCTAGTGTGGGTTTGCTTATTATTCATTAATTAATTTATTAATTTATTATTCATTTAATATGTGTGAAGTATGTGTTAAACTTTGAGGCTATAAAGATGAATAAAATCAAGCTTCCCTCAAGAATTTTATTATTTAAAAGATGAAGTTAGAGTCATTTAAAGAAGTGCACTGAGATGTTATAGATGTTGACGAAAGCAGTATAGGACTCCTGGTGTCCAGGAGAGAGAGAGAGAGAGGCAGGGAGGGAGAGGGGGAGACTAGCCATTGGGATCTGAAGATGGTCAGAAAGAAAATTCATTGAAGAAGAAATTCTTGGACAGAAGTTTTATTTATTTATTTTATTTTTCATTTTTTAAAAATTCATTTTTATTGTTAGACTTATTGGGGTGACATCTGTTAGCAAGGATTACATAGGTTTCAGGCATACAATTCTACAGTGCATTGTCAACTTGATGGACTGAAGTTTTAAAAGATAATTACATGGAGAGGAAGAGAGAAAGCATTCCAGGCAGAGGGTGAAATAAGAGAAAGGACAAGAAGATGAGACTGGCTTAGCTATAGAGGGGCCCTTACTCAGGTTGGCATGGCTGAAGAGTAGAGAACAAAATGAGAGCTGGCAAGACTGGGCAGAAGAAGCATCTATCTGAGTTACATTTAGAGTGTCTTATGTGCCCAACTCAGAAGTTTGTACTTTGTTGCTTAGAAATTGGAAGGTTATTTATTTTTAAACTAAAGCACAGATTTTATTCACATTTCACCAGTTTCTCCACTATTGTTCTTCCTCAGTTCCAGGGTCCATTCAGGATCCCACAATACGGTTAATTATGACATCTTACTCTCCTCTAATTTGTGATAGTTCCTCAACTTTCTTTGTTCTTCATGAACTTGACACACTTGAAGAGTATGGGTCAGGTATTTGTAGAATGTCCTTGGATTTGGGTTTATCAGATATTTTCTAATGATTAGGCTGGGATTATAGATTTTTGGGGAAGAAGATACGGTGTGAGTGCATCATATCAAGGGATATACAAGATCAACATGACTTATTATTGGTGTTGTTGATCTTGACCACCAAACCAAGTGGTGCTCCACTGAAATGTTACCATTTTACTCTTTTCACACTCCATCTGTTGTGGATTGAATATTTGTCTTTCTCCCAAATTCATACCTTGAATTCCTAAACCACAAGGTGATGATGATATTGGGAGGTGAGGCCTTTGGGAGGTGATTAGGTCTGAGGTTGAAACCCTCATGAATGAGATTAGTGCTTTTACAGAAGAGAGTTCAGAGAGCTCTCTTGCCCTTGCTATCACATGAGGACACAGTGAGAAGATGATCCTTATTTATTTATTTAATCAATCACTTATTTGTATTTCTATGGACTCCTGAGTACTTATTAATTCCTTGAGTATTTTTCTGTTATAACCAATGCTATTGTGATTTATTCTATTTCTCAAATTAGTCTAGATTTGGCCATTGGGAATTCTTTCAAGATGTTTCCTGTGTTGTTTTGATATGCCCCCTCATTGTGAGTATGTGTGTGTGTGTGTGTGTGTGTGTGTGTGCATTTTGAGCACTTTCTCACTTTCTGACATTACAAGATATTTCAGGTTCATATTGTATATTTACTGTCTCAGCTTCAGGATCAACCACTTCTTCAACAAGTCTTGTTTTTTTGTTGTTTTTTTTAATTGGAGAATGGTGCTGGGAAACCAATATTTATGTGTTAAGTGTGCTTGTTGCTATATGTCACTGCTTCTAAATTTTTCAGTAGAGAAATAACATAACTGTAGTTAGAATATACCCCAGCAGGAAATTAGCAAGGAATAGCACAGGAGTCAAGGACATGAGTGGGCACACCATGCCATTTGTCTTGGTGAGAAATGAGGTGCTAAACCTCAGTAGTGACAGCCTTGGTAGAAAGGAAGGTGGAAATTTTTGTAGAGTATCTAAATATTGGTCTCTAAGTTATGTGGCCTGAGTTCTGCTCTGCTACTTGCTGGCTGTGTAAACTTGGACAAGACATTCAACATTTTTTCTTTTTTTTTTGCCTTGGCTTCCTCATCTAGAAAAAGAGCACCTATTGAGGAAGTCAACTGAAGCAAAATGTAGGAGTCCTTGATGATGATGAACCATATCCCAATGTGAGGAATTTAAGTTTATTAACATTCTTTAGCTTCTATTTTTTTTTTTCTTTTCGGTAGTGAAGGACCTGGCACCTAACAGAAGCAAGGAAGCATGAAATCTGTTAGGGGACAGGCAGGAGAAATAGTCATGGAGAAGGGCTGACAAACACCTAGCCAATCCTGATGCGATGGACTGAATGTTTGTCTTTGTTATTCATCCCCACCAATTCATGTGTTGGGTTATCCAATGTTACAGTATCTGGAGATAGGGTCTTTAGGAGATAAATAAAGTTAAATTAGGTAATGATAGTGGGGCCCTAATCTGATAAGACTGTGGTTTTATAAGAAGAGAAAAGAAAGAGGGAGTGGTGGTGGAGATATCTGGCATGTGATGACACAGCAAGAAAGCACTGTGTCTAAGCCATAGGGTTCCCACTAGGAAGTGAATTGGCTAACACGTTGATAGGACTTTTAGCCTCCACAACTGTGAGAAAATAAAGTTCTGTTGTTTAAGCCACTCAGTCTATGGTTTTTTGTTGTAGCAGCCTGAGCTGACTAATACACTAGCTATAAAGCAGAAACCTGCAAGCTTCATCAGAGCAGAGTGAAGCCATGGAGTATATTCAAGATAATTATGACCAGTAAAGGCTGACAGCTGAGGAGGACTTTGTGCCAGAGAACTTCTAAATCAGGCATGTCCAACATGCAGCCCAGGACAGCTTTGAATGCAGCCCAACACAAACTCTTAAAATATTATGATGCTTTTTTTGTGACCTTTATTTGTATTTTTATATTTTTAGTGCATCAGCTGTCATTACTGTTAGTATGTTTTATGTGTGGCCCAAGACAATCAATCCTTCTTCCAATGTGGCCCAGGGAAGCTAAAAGGTTGGACACTGCTGTTCTAAATAGTTCCTATGAGGGCAGGGTTTTTGAAAGCATGGCTGGCTTGAGACTGGGAGGTGGAAATGACTGAGAACACCTGGCTGGAGTAGGAGCCAGAAGGTGTTGCCAGCTTTAACTAGGCACCATGAGGCCACAAAAGAATGTTCATCAGGAATGTCTGATGTCACTGGGGCAAATAAAGGTCAGTGAATATACTTACCTTTCCTTTTCCAAATTCAGATTTGTGGTCTCACAATGACATTGATTTGTGCTTTATACTCTGGGGACCACATCACAATGTGCCCAGCACACTGTCCCCACATGGAAGCTATGGATGTACTGCTTTTACTACAAGTGGTCTTGCTCTTAGTTAGCCAAGTACCCATTCTAAGACCCAAGATGTCTTGTATTCAGGATTTAAATAATATATTCCAAACCATTTTCAGAGCCCTCAGGGAGAACTAGTGATTGGGTTGCTTCTCTGCTGTTCCACTACCTTTGGCTCCAAGCATTTGCTTCACTGCAGTGAGCTCCAGTCAAGCTCTCTATTGTAGGCAAACTTCTTTCTCATTTGACTCCTTCTCTCTTCTCTGTACTCCTCATCTCCTTCTCAGTTGGCCACCCCTAGAATCTCACTTGTCCTTATGTTGGTGGTCAGCTTTACCTTTCTCTCTGGCTCCCTGCGACCTCTTAGGTGGCTGAGGGTAAAATGGGAGGAGCAGGGAAGAGGAAAGTCTCCTTCAGAATTAGGATGAAATATTTGCAAAATAATTACATCTTTTTTGGACATAGGCTAACAATCCTGTGGGGAATTAGACTGACATGGGTCTCTCTTTCCCCTTCAGTCATTTTAGTTTCGTAAGTATAAATCCTAGGAGGACAAAGGGGGAAGGGAATAAATACATGATTTCTCAAAATTAATATAATACCCAATATTTGAGTACATTTAATCTTCTAAGCACTTTTCATGCATTAAATGTTCTCACTAATCTCATTATATAGGCACCATTATTATCCCCATTTCATCAGTGGGGATACTGAGGCTCAGACAGGTGATATAACTTATCCACATTCTCATAACTAGTCAGTGGCAGAGCAGGGTTTCAAATTTAGGTCAATCTGACTCCAGAGCCGGCCTTCTTAATTATTACACAATGCCTCCAAGTTATAGAACTAAATCATGCATGGTAACAGCAAAGTGCCTTTATTGATATCAGAAATGTCTGAAAAAATTGAGGATGAATAGGTGCCAGTGAGGGAAGACATATGCACCTGAGTGAGAGATGGGCAAATGACAACATGTGACAGTGTCGAGGCCCCGACCCCATTTCCTGCACTGCTGGCCTGGTTCCTAAGCTTACTTCCGTTCCTCATACCACCTAGCAGCTATATTTCCACAGCTGCTCCTTTAGTTAAACTTTCCAATATAATCTAGTCTTCCACATAATTTAGGAACTTTTCTGATGCTCCACTATTTTCCGGGTTTGTAATCTGAAAGGTGTCTTGGGGAAGTTTCTTGTAAGTGGGCTGTTGTGAGCACTTGAAGTCTAAGTCCTGATAATTTTATCCTCATCTAGACCTGGATCTCCATGTTCATGTATTTTGGACTATTTGGTTTTTTAACCTAAATATCTAGTTGCCCTATATTCATTGCTACACTAGAAATAGCTCACAGGTGTCATAAGTTCTTTTGATGTATGGTAGAATGTCTTTTACTCTACTCCTTTTTCCCTCTTACGACCGTATACAGAAATACTCTGTTTTGACATTTTACTCATACTGAGGATGTACTAGACATTGTATTTGTCTCAAGCAGAAGGTGTTGTTTGTGTATAGAAGAACCAGAAGATTTGAGATACTTACTTTATATAAACCTAATTTTTCAGTTACCTATTTCTGTACAACAAACCAACTCCAAATTTATTGGCTTAAAAACAATTTCATATCATCGCTCCTGGTTCTGTGGGTAAACTGGGCTCAGCTGATGGGTTCTTGCCTGGATGTCTCATGTGGTTGAAGTTAGACACCACGGAAGCTGGAGTCATTTGAAGACCTTATTGAGCCAGATACCCAAGTGGCTTCTTCACTCCTGTTTGCTACCTCAGTTGGGAGGGCAGGTATAGCTGATGGGCAGGCATCTCTTTCTCTTTGCATGGGGCCTCTCCTTAGCATGGCCATCTCAGGGTAGTTTGACTTATTATACAGTGGATGGTTCTCCCAGAGCAAAAACTATAAAATTTCTTATGACATAATAACTTTGGAAGCTACACTGACTTCTGCCACATTCTACTAGTCACACATTCACTGCAGAAGGGAACTGTACAAGACTGTGGGTACCAGGAGGCATGATTTACTGGGTGGAGGCCATCTTTGTAGAGTAGTTACCTTAGTCTGCATTCTACCTCTACTAATTCATGTCATTTCACATGCAATATACATTTACCTCTCCCTGAAAGACACCCACCCCCACACACATACAAAATCTTATCTCCTTTTGACATTAGGCTCAGTGTTCTAGTTCTCTATTGCCATGCAACAAAGCACTCCAAACCTGTGGCTTAAAATAACTGCCATTTTTTAATTATGATTCTGTGGTTGTTTGGGCTCCTCTGGGAGCTTATATTGTTCCCTGTGATGTTGGCTTGGCCTGCAGTTATCTATGGCTTGGCTGGGCTGGCAGGTCCAACACAGCTCACGATGTGGCTGGCAGCTGATACTTGTAGTCCAGGCCTTTAGCACAGTACGATAAGCACCTGCGGACATTGACTACTCCTGGGGTAGGTCAGGACTGGTTCAGCTCTTTCCCTGGACCAGGGTCTGACTGATCTCAGCCAGTAACTATGTGACCCTATTGAGGTTTCCTTTAAGCTGACACCAAGTGTGTAATGAGTGTTTAGGGCTACAGGGCACCCAGGAACTTAAAGGTTGAGTCCTTCCAGGAGCCTCCTCACAACTCATGGGAGGTAGAGAGAGGCCAGTGCTTCTCATCTCACACTCCTGTTTTACTCATCACTTGAATTCTCACTAGCTCTTTCAGTAACTACCATTGGATGTGTATTCCCTCTTTCTAGCATGGGCTCTGGGGCCTCCATTTATGATGATTTGCAGTAAACAGAACTGGTGGAAGATGTGTATACCATAAAAGAAATTCATTAATGCCCAGCCCTTGTCCCAGTTGACAGGACTGTTGCCAGACACTCCGAGATCCATTTAATTTCTCTATTTGTGTCCTATTTACCCTCTTATTCCAGTCTATAGGCACAGGTGGAGTTCCCACAGTTACCCTGGAGGGTACCGTGTTGTGATACAAACAAACCAGAAATTGCCCCTCACCCTAAGCTGCTAATTGTCACATGGGCAGAAAAGACAAATTTACAAATAAAATTGTAGAAACTAATGCAGGCTATAAGAAAGGTGCAAACAGCATTTTACAGGAGGTCAGAGGACAGAAAAATTCTACCTGTTTTCTGTCTTTGATTCTCCTCTGAGCTCTGGACAAAACATTACATTTCACACTTCAATTTCCTTATATGTCTAATGAGGAAAACATACCTTCTTTTGCATGTCTTTCTGGGGAGCAATAAGAGTCAGTGACAAGGTATCTGTAAAGGTTCTAGAATTTTATTTTCATAGAGATCAAACACATCTTTAGCACTATAACGTGTGGAATGCAGAGGGCAGGTGAAGTGGTTTAGCTCTGCATGTGTATGTGTGTGTGTGTTTATGTGTGTGTGTATATGTGACTACTACGGTCCAAATGAGGCTGCAGGGGGTAATAAACAGAAGGCCTGCTGGGACCACCAATTTCTTTTTCCCATCTGTGATGGCTGGGGCCCTGTGCTTCACACTGGGAAGGGTATCAGCAAACTCTCCTCTGTCTTGTGGTGCGGCTGCCTTTAATTCATATTTGCATGTGCTGTGAGACTAGCCAGGCAGCTGAACGGCTGCCCAGGAGTGGAGCTTGTGATGATGTAGAGAAATGAAATCACTGTTTAATGAGAATTGGTGAGATAAGGTCCACAGATGGACCATTCGGAGGGCTGTGTTTGAACCACAGTATTCCATTCATTTTATAATATACCTTACTGTGGGCTTAAATTGCATTCTTGGAAAATTTAGCCCAGCATGACTAGTTCTTCCTAGAATAGCATCACTAACATAATGTTGTGTTCAATAAGCCTGTTGCATAAAAGGTTATCATGTAATTTTTATCATTATAAGTATCCAGTGCTTCTGGGACTTACCTTCAAAAATAGAGCAAAACCATATTTTTGAAGCAATTGTGTTTCAAAATGAGTTCTGAAAAGCCATGGCTTCAAACCACATGCCTCACTTTACCCTTTGGAGATTGTTTCCCAGTTTTTATAAATCAACTTTCTCAAAAAATATAATAATGGTATTTTTCCTATAGCATTTAATCTTTGACTAATGTTTTAATTGTGTTTTTCCCCCTAATTTTTATCTATATAGTATATTGGTTTAGGCATAGGGTTTGGAATTAGACAGACTAAAGTCTGGATCCCAATTCTTGCTAATACTAGCTGTGATCACAGACAAGTCATGTAATGTTTCTAGGCACTATTATTTTTATGACCTTGAAATTATTTGAGATAAGGTAGTTGTAAAACACTTAACACACAGTCTATCACATTGTAAAAATTCAACAATCAATTCTAGCTATTACTATTATTTTCACAAGAGTGATAAAACCTCTGGTTTAGGCCTTGCAACCTAACAATGGCTAGATCTTTCTTTGAAAATTTAATCCAACCTTGTTTTATTCATACTTGTAATTACTGTTCTTATCGAAAGACCCATTATCAATAGTGAATTTCAGGTTCATGAGTTCTTGTGTGATGGGAAACTAATAAATAAATTAAACATATATTTCACAAGAGAGTGCTGTATTTATGTACATACATAAATGTTATTTTCAACAACGAAAGGTAGATTGTCATGAATACTTCATTTCATGAGATAAAGAGAAGAAACAATAAAGGACACTTAATGCAATTTTAACGGAATACAAATCCTTGTGATATTACATGAAATCTTTGGTTGCATGTGTTACACGAAAAAGAACATTGAACAGCAGAACAGTCAGCCAGAACATGGCATATACTATTGGAGCGAATTGTTGGAAAGGAAGAAAAAAGGTTTCTAGGAATTTGTAATCACGGAGAATTTAGAAGGAAGGAATTTGCCACAGTGTTCTCTGATTAAGTTTAGAATTTTCTACTGGGTTAAAAAACTGGTTTAGGGAGGGAGTGGCTCCTCAAAATGACAGGCTCCCTCTTGCTTTGTTTTTGCCTGGGGCATTGTTTTTCGTTTGCCAAGACCAGCTGCTTCCTTGCTGGCCAGGTTTCCATTTAGCGGCCCAGGGCTGCTTCTCAGATGTGGGGGAATTTACCCCTCTGAGGTGGATGGGGCAGCTGTGTGTCCCCAGGCTGGGTGAAGAGGACGAGCTGCCTTGAGGCCTGGATCGCTGCTTTCTCACAGCTGTACTTTCACCAAGATCTCTTCTCCGATCTTCAACAAATGTGACCTCAGCCAGCTCTGCCTGAACGCCTCTGCTCTGCTGCCACTGGGGTACAGGCTGGGAGACAAAGGGGCTGGCTCGGTGTTAGATGCCAGCTATTTTTTCCCACATGGTCTCCAGGAATAGTTTCTAATCATATCAGACCCTGAAACGATTTAAGCCTTTTTTATCTGCTAAGTATGAGATTTGTTGCTGGCACACAGACTAATCCCCAACTACCTCAACACAATAACACACATGTTTTTAAATTTTAGTGTAAAATGTACCATTAATCAACCATTAACAAGTATTCATTCATTCATGATGCGCTAGGTGATGTGAAGGAGTCAGCAGAAAGCTCAGACCTGCTTTGAAAGAGTTGCTCAGATCATCATGGGGAAGTCTTGTCTTCCACCCTACCTTAATGGACCCCTCATTATAGAAATACAGTTATGGGTTGAATTGTGCCACCCCAAATTCATATGCTGAAGTCCCAATGGCCAGCATCTCAGAATATGATCTTATTTGGAAATAGAGTCATTGCAGATGTAATTAGTTAAGATGAGGTCATACTGAAACAAGGTGGCCCTCTAGTCCAATAGGATTGGTGTCTTTACAAAACGAGGGAAATTGAGACACAGACTTATACACAGGGAAAATGCTGCGTGGAAGAGGGAGTTACGTTGTCACAAGCCAAGGAGCTTCCAGAAGCTAGGAGAAAGGCCTAAAATTATTTTTTCCCCATGCCTTCATCAGAGGGAGTATGGCTCTGTTAACACCTTGATCTTGAACTTCTGGTCTCCAGAACTGTGAGACAGTAAATTTATTGTTTAAGTCATTCAGGTTGTGACACTTTGTCCTGGCAGCTCTAGGGAACCATACAAATGTGAAGCATGTGTTGGCCCATTTTTATTGGGAAATATTGTGAACTCACTACTGGCTTGAGTGCACGGTCTCGGCTGACTCATGTTTTCTGCCAACACAGCTAAATGTCACCAACTCAGGACTTCTTTATCTAAAGAGGCCCCTGCACTCTCTGTTCTGGTACCATATTTAATTCTGCCTAGACTTGTCACTCCTGACGTGACTTTGCTTACTTTTGTTGATTTTTAAATTATGTATTTCCCATACTAGAACTTAAGCTCTTGGAGGCCAGTTTTGTTTAGTGCTGAACACATAATAAGTGGTTGGAAAATATTTCTTATAAGATGAAATAAATGAGATAGTAAGATTTAATTTGGATATAAATTTGGATATAAATTTTTGTGTGCAGTCAGGACTGTGCTTCTGACCACTACTGATTTCCTTCCATATTCCCTCCCTCCTTGTATCTTTCTTCCTCTTTCTTTCTCAGGGTTGAGAGAAAGTATTAGGTCTTGCTGCGTGAACACAGGCAACATGGGCCTGAATTGTTCTTACCCAACTGTGGATGAGCATGGTTTTGTTTGGTTGCTTACTTCACCTTGTCTCTGAACTGTAGAGGATAGATGGCCAATTCTCAGTCCTGCTCGGCCAGTTCTTGGGGAATGAAAGGCAATAGGAAGTAACTAGATCTTCAAGGAAAGTTGCACATGAGAACCTGGAGTCTCAAAGAGCCTTCCTGGAAGAAGAAGCTTCCTCCACCTTTGCATTTGAGAGCAAGAGGCCCTGTACACCCAGGAGCAGAGACTAGGACCGATATGTGTATGTATCTAAGCAGTCCTGAGATATCAGAAAGGATAGGAAGTGACATGTGAAGGCCCCACTTCCTGCCTTTGAACACCCCAGCTAAACATGGAAGGGGCTCAGAATCTTAAATTGGCTATGCATTGGCAGTGCAGCTGTGTTTGTTCTCGCCAGCTAGTGAAACAGGAAGATTGGACTGAGATGATAGGCAATGGGTGGAGGAGGCGTCTGAGGAAATGGCTTCAGATACACGTTTCTGGGATAAAATCCTCAACCAGAGGGTGATAGTGGGAACGGAGAAGAAAAAATTGACATAACTGTTGATGATATATTTGATGGCTAATTAAATGTTATCTTTATTTATGGATGATTTATACTTCACCTACTTCCAAAAAGGATTTAGAGAGGTCAACTAGTTGAAGGTGAAGGATGAGTTAGGAGTGACCCTAACTTCTCAAGCCTGAGTGATGAGGAAAAGAAGGTGTCTCTATCTGACGCAGGAAGGGCTGGGAGGAGAAAATACTTGTGAGCAGACAATAATGTGTTCAGTTTTGGATTTGTCACTTTTGAGGTGATGAAAAGACATGAAAATAGAAAAGTCTACTAAACTATTACAAACACTTTACTCAGAGAATTCTGCTTTGATAAGCAGGTGTCCGAATAAACAAATATATGGAATTAGCACATAAAATGAACTCCTTAATTTGTAGCTGTAGCCTGATTTTCAATGTTTTTCAATGTAATAGTTTTGTTTTGAATGAGCTGTAATTTTATCACATATATGCGCGCGTACACACACACACACACACACACACACACACACACACATGATATCTATTTTCTGGAGTTGCATCCTAGGATCTTGAAGCTATAGCGAATTGCTGGAAGTTTTGCCCTCCTGTGTCCTGGGAGAGCCTTTTGGTCTTACGTGTTCCCTCTCTGTGGTCACTCCACTTCAGTTCACGGACAGGAACTTTCATTTGTCCTCTTGTGAGCTCTCCCTTATCTGAATCTGAATCAAGAATACATTCCAGTCATCCCCAAATAAGCATTAAACTATTGATTGTGTCCATGGGTTATTTGTGTGAGTGGGTTAGGGAGGGGAGAAAGGGGAGGGGGTGGGGGAGGAGGGGGGAAGCTAAATATAAGGTGATGGAAGGAGAAGTCACATTAGGTGGTGAACTTATTATACAACAAGCTGACAATGCACTGTAGAATTGTATGCCTGAAACCTATGTAATCCTTGCTAACAGATGTCACCCCAATAAGTCTAACAATAAAAATGAATTAAAAAAAAAGAATGCATACCAGGGTTCTCCCTTTTCTGTGACAGATTGTTGCACTATAGAACCCCATCTAGTAACCCCTCTTCTGCCTGCCTTCCTCTCAAGGGAGGCTTTAGCATTCTCCTTGGAAAACCAAATGAAACAATGGACAATACCTAGGGTGGGAATTCAGCAAATGAGCACCAAGTTAGGACTTAGAAGTAAAATAAAGAGGTGATAGCCATGAAAAGTTGTCAAGGTTGCTGATGTGTAAGAACGTCTACTTAGCAAGTATACTCTCCTTAAAAATTCAGAAGTGGAAGGGTACTGATTTATTAATACCTTCTAGAACTGATTCTCTTTCAGAGAATCCAAGACAAGTTTTCATTTTTATTTTCTAGATGTGTGTATGTCAAAATTCATAATTTGCTTAGTTTTCACCAATACCTAAATGTTAAACTCCCTTTGCTTCAATAGGATCTAAGGAAAAGTTACTTTTCCTTTTTGTTTCTAAGTCTTTAAAAGCACAAATAATTTTTAAAAATTATGCAAGTAAAATATTCAGGCCAAAGGATATAGATTATTAAGTCAAATCTGTAATTTTCTTTCACCCTTGAATTCCATTCCTCCTATAGGTAACCGGTAAACACTCCATGGCTTTCCGTGTCTTTTTTTGTATATTTAAATATATACAGATCTGACAATGAATTTCGTGAGCTTGCCACCATGCGCTTACGTAGGCAGCACTGTACAAACAACTCAGCAAGGTTTCATAACCTTGATATATCCACGTCTTACAGCTGTGTTTGTGTCTACAGGTGGCAGTGTCTTCCTGAGTGGCGTTCATTATTATTGTTGCGTGTTTTTGCGTGATGTCATAAGAATGTTGGAGCCTGAATTAGAGAAATGAATAAACATTAAATTTGTTGTTAAACTTGGCAAGAGTGGAAGTGAAATCATGAACATGTTAGTCCAAGTTTATGGTGATAATGCCATAAAGAAGACGGCAGTGTACAAATGGATTAAATGTTTTTCTGAGAGGAGAGAAAGCATCATTGATGAAGAGAAGTCAGGGCGGCCAGGTACAACTGATGAAAACATTGCAAAAATTTGTTGAATTATGCATCAAAATTGTTGGCTGACTGTGAGAAGCATAGCAGACCAAGTAAACATTGATAGAAAAACAGTTAGGAAAATGTTCTCTGAAAATCTTGACATGAGAAAGTTGTGTACAAAAATGGTCATGAAGGATCTCACTGATAAACAAAAACAAAGGCGAGTTGAAGTGTGCCAAGATCTTTTGCAGAGAGAAGATGAAGTTTTAGGCAATGTTATCAGTGGTGATGAAACATGAGTGTACCAATACGACCCTGACATAAAGTGTCTAAGTGCACAATGAAAGTCAGCCAATCAATTCTCCACAATCAAAAAAGTTCCGTCAGTACAAATCAAGAGTCAAAGTGATGTTGCTAACCTTTTCTGATATCAGAGGGACAGTTCATTATAATGTGTATCAACTGGACAAACAGTCAACCAAGTTTACTACTGGGAAGTATGGAAAAGGCTGTGAGAAAAAATTAAGACAAAAATGACTAAACTTTTTGCCAACAACTCATGGCTCTTGCATTATGACAATGGACCAGCTCACAGGGCACTGTCTGTGAGGGAGTTCTTAGCCAGTACACACATAACTGTATTGGAACATTCTCTCTACTCATCTTATCTATCTCTTAATGACTTTTTTCTTTATCCGAATATAAAAGAAACATTGAAAGAAAGATATTTTGATGACAGTCAAGACATCAGTGGTAATACAATGACAGCTCTGATGGCCATTCCAATAAAGGAGTTCCAAAATTTCAGTGAAGGGTAGAATAAACACTGATGTCAGTGCATAGATACCCAAGGGGGTACTTTGAAGGTGACCATAGTGACATTCAGCAATGAGGTATGTAGCGCATTTTTTAGGATGAGTTCATGAACTTAATTGTCACCTCATACTTGGAATGCTCTGCTCTCAGGTGGTCACATGGCTATCTCATCTGTCCACTTTAGATGCCATTTCCTCAGGGAGGCCTTTTTTGATAACACAATCTAAATTAGCAACTTCCTCATCCCAAGCCATCTTCTGCATATCACCCTTCTGGTTTTCCCAATAGCATTTATTACCATCTGTTAAAGCAGAATGATGCCCCATCTCCCACTCCAAAGATGTCCATGCCCTAATCCTGGGAACCTGTGACTATGTTGCCTTCCATGGCAAAGGAGACTAAATGTGATGAGATTAAAGGTACAGACCTTGAGAAAGGGAGATTATCCTGAACTATTATGGGAGCTTAGTCTAATTCCATGAGTCCTTAAAAGTGAAGAACCATTCCTGAGTGGTGAGAAAGGAGTAGAAAGACAAGAGCTGCAGAATGTGAGAGACTTTACCTGTATTTCTTGGTTTTGAAGATAGAGGAAGGGGGCAACCAATCAAAGAATTCAGGTGGCTTCTAGAAGCTGGGAATACCCCTCAGATAACAACCAGTAAAGAAATGGTGACCTCAGTCCTACAACCACAGGAACTGAATTCTGCCAACAACTCTGGGCAAGGAAACAGATCCTTTCCTAGAGCCTCCAGAAAAAGGGCAGCCCTTTCAGGGTGAGTCTCAGGTTGGGCTTCTTACCTATAGAACTGTGAGGTAATAGACTTGTATTGTTTAAGCCTCTCAGTGTGCAGTATTTGTCATGGCAACAATGGAAAACTAATACACCATCAAAATTATTTTGATTTTTCATTCCTTTGCTTGTTCATTGTTTGGCTGCGTATCAGAATATGAGCTTTAGGAGAGACTTTGTCTATTTGACCCACTACTTTATCTCTACTACAATAGTTCCTGGAATGTGGTAGGTACTAACTTTGTTGTTGTTAAATTAATAAGTGAATGCATAATGTGTGCATATTTTATATGATATCAGATTCTACATATGATTAGATAACTTGCTTTTTGTTCTTAATGATATGTGTCAGAGATCTTTCCATGTCAGTTCATATATTAATAGATAGTGCTCATTATTTTTGGTCACTCTACTACATTCAGTCCATGACTGGATATATAATAATTTTGTTAATCATTCTCTTACTGATGAACATATAAGGTATTTTCAGTTTTTTCACTTTGTGCATCTCTGAGCACATGTCCAAGTATTTCTATGGGATAGAAATAGAATTGTTGGATCAAAGGGTATTTCCTTTTAAGTCTGATGGACCCTGATAAATGACCCTCTAAAAATGCTATACCAGGTACATCCCCAATGACTGAGTATGAGAGTAATTGTTTCCCTATACTTTTGACAATGTTGGTCTTAGTAATCTATTTGATTTCTTTTTTAACTAAGGGTAGTTAAAACTTTCTTATTGTGGGTTAGTGTTTGCATTCCCTTGGTTGTTATTAAGCTTTTCTTAAGTTTATTAGCTATGTGTATTTCTGTAAATTGAGCTCTGGTCTCAGAGTACAAAGATTTAAATCTTGACTCTAACAGTTACTAACTGTATAACTCTGAGCAAGTTTCTAAATTTCTCTGTGTCAGTTTTCTTGACTGCAAAATGGAGATGACAACAGTATCTGATCAAAAGTATTGTGATAAAAATTATTTGAGTTTATACAGGTGAAGTACTTAGGATATACCTTGACAAATAGTTTCCTCTCAATGTTAGCTAAATTCTTGTCCATTTTTCACCCTTTAGTTTGCTTTATTTTTGATGTGTAAAAACTCTTTATATATTATAGGGAGTCATTTGTTGTATGAAAAACATCTAATGCAAACATTGCAAATATTTTCACCTAGTTGTTTGTCTTTTAGTTTTGCTTGTGATATACTTCATCTTAAGGAATTAAAAATTTTTTTCTAACTTATTCATATTTTTCTTTATGGAGCTTTATATAGAACAAATATAGCATTATATTCTTGCTTAGAGAAATATTCATAATCACAAGATTAAACAAATGTTCTTCCATATTTTCTTCTATTATATTTACTTATTTTGAATGTATTTAGCTCTTGGATTACTTTGGAATTTATTTTGTATAAAGAATGATGTAATAATCTGAGTTTTCTTCCAAAATACAGAACCAATTTTCTCAGAGCTATTTATTGCATATATTCTGCCCTTTCTCCAGTGATTTAAAATGCCTGATTGACTTTATGTATTAAATTCACATGTGTATGAAACTTTTGTATGTGTTCTTCTCTTTACTTTTTATGTTCATCTGGAGGCACAAAGACCACACCATTTTAATTTATATAATTACATAATATATATAATATTTGGTCATGTACATTCACATTTTAATATTTTCATAAATACTTTTAAATATTTTAAACTTTTTAAAATATGAACTTTACAGTCAGTATGTCGTTTATTCATATTATTTTTAATATAGAGATTAACTTGAAGAGAATTGTTACATATACAATATCGAGTCTTTTAGCACATTTATTATTAGATTTAATCTTAGTGTTTTGCTGTTGTCATGATAAGATCCTTTGTTCATTTGTCCTTTTCTGAGTAGATATTGTTGATAAATAAAGAAACTAGTGGCTTTTGTATATTGATCTTGTATCTGGCAATGTTATTTATCTCTTAACACTAGTCCCAACAGTTTTCTAGTTGATTCTTTTTGATTTCTGGGTAGATAATCACATCATAGACAAAAAATTACTTTTCTCTCTCTCTTTCCATTTTCCTATCTCACTTATTCTGTACTTCTTATATTGGCCAGGATCACCAGGATGATGGTAATAACTGATGGCAGATTTTCATGTCCAATTTTAATTTAAATGGGAGAGGTTTTATTTTGCTCCTTACTTAACTTGCTCTGATCATGTATAGATTTTTAGATTTGTTATGGCTTATTTAAAGAAATCCTTTTTCTTACTTATAAAAGGAAATATGTGCATGGAAGTAGATGATGGATTCATATAAAGAATAGAGAATATGTTGGCAAAGAATGTGCTATTTGGTACAGAGACAGGCCAATGGAATATTACTCAGCTGTAAGAAAAGATGAAATATTGCCATTTGCAACAAAATGGATGGACCTGGAGATCATCATGCTAAGTGAAATAAGCCAGACAGAAAAAACAAGGAACTGTGTGACTTCACTCATATGCGGAATATAAAACTGAAAGCAAAGAAAAAAGAAATGAACAAACAAATAACCCATGGACACAATCAATACTTTAATGTTTATTTGGGGACGAGTGGGTTAGGGAGGGGAGAAAGGGGAGGGGGTGGGAGAGGAGGGGGGAAGCTAAATATAAGGTGATGGAAGGAGAAGTCACATTAGGTGGTGAACTTATTATACAACAAGTTGACAATGCACTGTAGACTTGTATGCCTGAGACCTATGTAATCCTTGCTAACAGATGTCACCCCAATAAGTCTAACAATAAAAATGAATTAAAAAACAAAACAAAACAAAGGTGTTGGAACACATGGTAGAATGCGTTAAATGTCCTGCCAATTTTCACCTCCAACAAGCAGGTGAGTACCTTATAGAAAGACAAGGATATCCCTGTATACATGACATCAGAATTACTGTAACTCAAGTTCTCTCAGTATCTCAGTCTTACATTACAGCACATCTAATGTGCATCCACCCCTTTAAAGATGCCAGACTATGACACCTGAATATTTCCACCTGCATGATATTTTTAAGGGTCTTTTCCTCATAATCACTGATTTTTCCTTTCTTTAAATCCTTCACTGTGAATAGGTTGAAGTCATTTTATTTTCTTAAGTGGCAACCAGTTTTTCGTTTTTCTCTCTCTCAAACGAATCTCTATTAAAGTTTTTTGGCTGTCACTGGACTTTGTAGTGTCTTTATCACAGCACTTACGTTGCTGCTGATGTCAGTTGTTCTAGACTGTATGGCCTCTGAGGCTGATACTGTGTACTTTTTGGCTTTCTTTCTTTCATTCTTAACACACTGCCAAATAGAGCATGATGAATGGATTGTTAAATAAATTAAATACATAAGTGAGATAGCACACTTAGATGTATTTTTTTTCTGATTAGCTTCAAGCTAGTGGTTTAGAGTGGGTTTGTCAAGACAAATATAAGGGTGGAGGTAAAAGTTTTGTCAAATATATTTTAGTAATTTTGCTGAGTAAAATGATTGATTAGTCATATAAATATTGGTTTATATATACTACCACCACCAGCACTATCATCATCATTGTCATAGATATCATCATCAGCATTATCATCATTATCACCAGACTATTAGAGAACACTTTTGGAGGTGCAGGAGTTCAAGTGATCTTTGATGCCTAACACATTATTTCCTATGAAACGGGAGGTGGTGGGCATAATTTATATCTGGGCTCTGTGTGAGGGAAACTGTTCTTCCTGAGGCAGGGAGAAGCAGATCCTTTCTTTTTGCTGTCTTTTGTGCACCTGAAGAGCAAGGTCCTTGCCGAGTGGCCAGAGGTCACCTGGCTGCTGACAGTGAGGAGTTGGTGGATTCCTTGGTAAAGGGTACAGCAGCGTTCTGAAGGGGAGGAGCTGGCTGGGCGAATTTCCACTCATTTTCAGGCACCTGTTTCTCTCTAGTCCTGCTCTGGCTGGTTTCCCTTTGGGGCCTCTGGGTCTTCAGAATAGATAAGTACTGCAGTCCCTGGAGCCTCTGCTTAAACCTAAATGCTCCTCCTCATTCTGTAGGGAGCACTTGGGTGGGAGCAGCAGAGAAAGCCTCTGCTTGTGTTCCTTTCTGTTGTTGTTGTTTTTGTTTGTTTTTGGATGAGAAAATACGGCAGGATTAGCAGGATAGATTGTTTGTGAAGATGGTCTAGTATTCTAAAAGATAGATTTTAGATTCATTATATATAAACCTAAAGAAAGGTGCCTTACAAATAAATTGGTTTTATCCCTTATTGTACAAAGAAGAAAATCAATGCCTAGAGGTCACCCAGTGGTAAACTCAGGACTACACCTCAGAGTCCCTAGTCCAGGCCTCATTGGGTGATAGTGATTTGAATTAATTTATTCATTGTTATTAAAAGTCTACAACTGTGAAAATGTATTTATAACTTACATGTAGAGTAAGAGAGCTTTATGCCTATTTGAAGAATAAATCATTACATTTTCAACATACAGTTTTGTGGAATCTGCTATTTTTGTCACTTGATTATATCTTAGTTGTGCTTTTCCAGGAAGTGGGGACACTGAATCAAAGTATAAAACTGATTTATTTTTTGAGTATTCAATTTTAGAAAAAGGTGGCAGCACAGAGTAGAGAACAGAGAACAGGCAATGACAGAGCTGGGTTCTAGTCTGAATCTGGGCTGTGTTTATTATCTATGGAGCCACCAAGTACTGCTCATCTCTGGGAGTTCATCTGTGAAATGTTTTCTTTCCTCTGTAGTATCCTGAAGACCCATATGAGCAAAGAGGTGTCAGAGTGCTTTGAAACATACTTCATCTTTAGAATGGAATTGTATTCCTCCATTTATGTTAAGATGCAGAGCTATTAGCTTAAGATGCATTCCTGAGGATTTTATTCCAAAATGCCAAATATGACTTTCTTTGTAGACTTTCCACTAGTTAAGGCTTAACAATTACTATTAAGCTTGGCGAGAGCAGTAATGATGAAAAGGTAATAATGCAAGGCTCTGGGTTTTTACTCCTATCCTGATTGACTCCGCCACGTCACACACCTGCCCTCTGGCTGGTGGCTCAGCGACAGCAGAAGTAAATTCTTAGACCTCTGAAACATAAAATCCTCCACTCCTTCACTTTAAAGCATTCACTCTGTCATGTATTGGAAATCTCTGTATTTACAATGTCAATAATTATTTAAAGCTGCTTAAAAAGAACTCTAACACTTTTAGTCTTTATTTCACTTAAGAAATTGTGGAGGGAAAATTGAGCTATTTTAATGTCTTAAACAGTTAAGATATTGTATGAATTCAACCTAATTCACCATGTCTGAAATGTGTTACTAAGTGTGATGGTGAGTGGGTTGAACAAAAGGCCAAGGAAGAAATTAAGATAGTTGGAAAGTTAACATAGCACTACCAAAGAATGCCAGGACAGCTGTTTAGCTGGTTTTGCTTAGTAAATAAGTTTACTGATCAAATATAGCAACTATTTCATGACTAGAGGAGAAAGTACCAAGGCAACTGCTGTTGATCCAAAATGTACATCTCACATGTCGTCATTATAAGCACATGGCTCTGTCAATATCTTTCCTGTCAACATACAGGTCACTGTGTTCAGTTTTTGTGACACATATTCCCCCCATCAGAAGTCAGATGATAGAGAGTAGGTTAATAATCTCAGCTGCCAACATTACTACCCACCTCTATTTTTGCTCAGGGTTGTTTCTATTTGTGACAGTCACAACAGTTAGTTCTTCACGTAAATCAGTGGTAAAAATCTCTGTTAGTGGGTAGTGAAAAGCTTAAATCATTTTCTCTGAAGTCACTTATGATGCTTTATCACTTCTCTTTAGCTCTTTCTTTGGCGAAGCAAGGATATCTATATTGGGCAATTGAAAAATGAACTGCACTCTTATCCTCTTGTTAATATAGCTGGTAGTCTTCCAAAAATCACACTACTGCTGACAAATCACTGTAATAATCACAAGCCTAAGCTTTAATTTCTTGGACCATTTTTATGAAGCATTCATTTTTCAGCTATTAGGATGGACAGAATTGATTGTTTAGAAAAAAGTCTAGAGTTTATAATGCTTTCTTAGTTGGGACCTGAAAATTATTATTAGGAGACTCAGTTCCATTGCTCGCACTAATACATAGCCCCAGGAATTTCTCTCTATTGTATTGTGCCTCAGTTTCCTCATCTATAATGGCTCTCATTCCCATTTTCTAGGACAGGTTAAGTAACCGAGACATAACCAATCTCTAAAAGAGCACTTTAATGCAAAGTATTATTGACACTTAGATATTTGCTTTTAAATTGAGAACATACATAATTTTTCCTGATCAAGATGGTGGTGTAGGTAGATGCTGTGCTTGTCTCCTCTCATGACCACATCAAAATTACAACGGAACTACAGAGCAATTGCCATTGAGAATTGCCTGAAGTCTAGCTGAACTAAAGTTTTACAACTAAGGACATACAGAATACGCCACCTTGAGACTGGTAGGAGGGGCAGAGACACTAAATGGGCTGGTCCCACACTTGCATGTGGCAATTAAAAATCTCAGCTGCAGATGTCACCCTAGAGGAGAGAGGAGCCCCAGCCCCACACCAGGCTCCCCAGTCAAGGGTTCCAGTGGCAAAAAAAAAAAGTCCTCAGTGAAAACTAGGGAAGACTGTGGCTGGGTGAGACAAAGGACTGCTAGAGAAACAGGCACTGCTCTTTAAGAGCTCTAGCAGAGACTTCCTCACTGATGGACAAACTTGTGCTGAGCTGCAAAGCTGGAGCAGCAGCTCAAAAGGTGCCAAGGATGTATAGGAAGGAACTGAGTTGTCTGGCTTCAGGGTGAGGGCTGGAGGGGCAATTTTCTCCCACATGGAACTGCTGGCAGAAGCAAATGTTTCTTGTTGAGCCTTTCCACTCCTGCGTGCAGATGGATCTCCATCAATCTGGCTAACACTATCGGTCTGTCCCTACCCCGGTGATTCCCTGAGACCCAGGTCTACTTAACTTTTGGGCACACCCAAACCACTTTCAGTCTTGGCTCATGCTGTGGACTTTCCTAAAATCTCTCAAAGCTTCACAAAACCCAAAAAGCAGCATCTGGTTTCAGGGTGTCCTGTACCTCTTGTTGAGCAGTCCCAAGCTTGGCACTAGGGCTTCTGACTCAGTTCATAGCTCAGCCTCTCAAGGCTCTTCCAAGCCCACCATGGGTAGAGGCCATCTGAGGATGGCTTTGTGGTTCATGCCAGATGGCTCTGAGCAGGGCATAGGCAGTGGCTAAACTTGGCCTGCAGTGAAGCCCCTCCCAGGCAGCCCTAGGGCTGACATGCCCTGCATCTGGCTTCAGACTGAGCTGAAGAATCACTCAACCACTTCCAAGGGTGATACACCCAAAGGACAAACTGAACAGGCATAAGAGCTCTGCTAAAGTGAATTTTACTCTGTAGAAGCAGCACAAAAGCTCCTCCATTGTAGTTATAGCCATTCTTCACAACCAATCAGTCCAAGTTCAAGTCCTCTCGTTGATGTGGAAATAGCAACCAAAACTCAACTACAATAGGAAGGCACACATACCCACACAAAGAACATCCTGGGAGCACCTGACTCTGGTGACCAGGGAGACTGCATCACTGAACTCCGCAGGACACCTAATACATAAGGCCACTTTACTAAGACCTGGGGACATAGCAGCCCTACCTAATGCACAGAAAACAAAAACAAAAACAAAAACAAAAACAAAAACAAAAACAGAGAGGCAGTCAAAATGGAGAGACAAAAAATATCCCAAATAAAACAACAGAAAAAAGCTACCAAAAAAAAAAAAAGAGAAGAACTTAAAAAAGTACAAACATGCAATCTGCCAGATGTGGAGTTTCAAACACTGGTTATAAGGATGCTCAATGATCTCTTCAACTAAGAGATAGGAAACATAAAAATGAAGATAGAAAACATAAAAAAGAACCAGGCAGAAATGAAGAATACAATAACTAAAATGAAGAATACAATAACTAAAATGAAGAATACATTAGAGGGAATTAATAGATTAAATGAAGCAGAAGATTGAATCAGTGATTTAGAAGATAAGGTAGCAGAAAACACTCAATCAGAACAGAAAAAGGAAAAAAAATCCAAAAACATGAAGATAGTTTAAGGGGCCTGTGGGACATCAAGTGTAACAACATTCGCAACATAAGGGTACCAGGAGAAGAGAGAGAGCAAGAAAACCTATTTAAAGAAAGGATGAAAAACTTCCCTAACCTAGAGAAAAAAGTAAACATACAAGCCCAGGAAGTACAGAGAGTACCAAACAAGAGGAACTCAAGCCCACACCATGATACATTATAATAAAATGCCAAAGTTCAAAGACACAGAGAGAATCTTAAAGGCAGCAAGAGAAAAGCAATTATTTACCTACAAGAGAGCTTTCCTGAGGCTGCCAGATGATTTCTCTACAGAACCTTTGCAGGTTAAAAGGGATTGGCATGAAATGTTCAGAGTGATGAAAAGCAAGGACCTACAACCATGATTACTCTACCCAGCAAAACTATCATTTAGAATTGAAGGACAGAGCTTCCAAGACAAGAAAAAGCTAAAGAAGTTCATCACTACCAAATTAGTCTTACAAGAAATGTTAAAAGGACTTTTTAAAGACAAAACAAACAAACAAATAAACAAAATGAATAATAAAATGGCAATAGCTACATACCTATGAACAATTACTTTAATTGTAAATGGATTACCTGCTTCATTCAAAAGATAGGGTGACTGACTGGATCAGAAAACAAGACCCTTGCATAAACTGCTTACAAGAGACTCCATATCAAAAGACAGTCACAGACTGAGAGTAAAGGAATAGAAAAAGATTTAATGACCATGAAAACAGAAAAAAAGAAGCTGGGGTAGCAATACTTATGCTAGAGAAAATGAACTTTAAAACGAAGGCCATAACAAGCAACAAAGAAGGATCAGTAATACTACATCTGATTATTTATCTGAAGAAGTCCAAAACATTATTTGAGGGGACATGTGCACCCATATGTTCATGGCAGCATTGTTGGCAATGGCCAGAGTGTGGAGGCAGCCTGGGTGTTCATTGATGGGTCAACGGATAAAGAGTAAATGGTACACATATACAATGAAATATTACTCAGTCATGGAAGGGAATGGGTTCTTGCCGCCAGTGGCAGCATGGCTGGACTTGGAAGGTATTGTGCTGAGTGGGTATGTTCAGACAGAAAAAGACAGAAACAATGCGATTTTACTCATGTGTGGAATCTAAAGAACAAAACAAACCAATAAAAACAAACAAACCAGAAACAAACTCATAGAGAAAGAGAACATTTTGATGTCTGCCAGATGAAAGGGAGGTTGTGGGGAGGGTAAAAAGGGGGAAGGGATTAAGAAATACAAATTGATTGTTATGAAGTAGTCATGGGGATGTAAGGTATAGTATAAAGAGTATAGTCAATAATATTGTAATAACTATGTACAGTGTCAAATAGGTACTAGATTTATCAAGGCAATAGATAAAAGGGGGTTTGGGACAAGAAGAAAAAGGTGAAGGGACTAAGGATTATAAATTGGTAGTTACAAGACAGTCATGGGAACGCAAAGTACAGCATAGGGAATCTAGTCAACAATATGGTAATAACTATGTATAGTGCCAGGTGGGTACTAGGCTAGTCAGGAGGATCACTTTTGAAATTATATAAATGTCAAATCACTGTGCTGTACACCTGAAATTAATATAAAATAATATTGAATATCAACTGTAATTGAAAAATTAGAAAAGTAGGGAATAGTTGAAAGGGAATAAGAGGTTAAAATTTCTAGGTATAAAACAAATAAGTCATGGGGATATAATGTACAGTATAGGGAATAGAGTCAATAATATTGTATAATGTGGTATTGTGTTAGATACTTGCTGGACTTAGCATGGTGACCAAGCCTTTAGGGATATAAATGTTGAATAATTATGGCATACACCTGAAACTAATATAATATTGTATGTCAGCTGTGTTTTTAAAAAATATAAAAAAATAAACAGTGAACATATAGCTTCTTTGCATTTGGCCAAGATTAAGTGTAAACTGAGAGCATGTATTCTTTCCTTCAGAAGACACAGTTGAGAATTTAAGAATTCAAAATTAGAGTCTAAAAATAAAGCATGTAGAAAGTTTCCCCAAAGGATGTCCGTGAGAGTCACTTTGGCTCCAACATGAACTGTTTCTTTCTATAAGCAAATATCTAACAAAGAAGATGAATGGTACATGTAACCAAAAAACCAAAAGAAACAGGCTTCTGATGGGCAGGGATGACTTATTATCCTTTGTTGTATACCCCAAAGAAGCCATTAGTTATTCTTATCAAGCTGAATCTGTAAGGGAGGCAAGTTTTGTTGCTGAAGGTGTTCTATACTTCTTTCCTTCTTCTTTTGGTAGCTTTCCTCTCTCCTCATGAATCCCCTGACGACTATGCAGCTGACACCCTCATGGTGCCTCCTGGCTCTCCCTTAAGTGCTCTGCCTACAGCTGTTACCCCAAGGAGTGCCTCAAACACCTGATTCAGTCTAATCCTATTTTCCAACAATTTTTACCCCCTTTTTGTCACTTCCCCTCATGACCTTGTCAAATAATAGCAGCTACTGTAATAATGGATGAAAGCATCTTTATATAATGAAAGAAACTTAATATCTTAATCTAAATTATTGTTGGGCATAATTGATGGTGTGACAAAAGAGCTTTTTGGTACCAGATCACCCCTGATCCGATTCCTTAGTGTATTGTCAAGAGACATGGAAGTCTGGTCCATGAAAGACCAGCTTCTAGGTACCCCAAGGGCATAAGACTCTATATTTACCTTTGTATCGCAAAACAGAAAAAAAAAAAAGAAAAAAGAAACAACCCCAGGAGCTTGTGTAACTGATAAGCAGTGCACACCTATTTACCTTCCCATGTCCCTGAACAGAGAGGCCAAGCCAAGGATGTTTGAGCCCCGCCCACCGTGAGTTTCCAGGAAATGACTGACCCAAAAGTCACAAATGCTTTCAAAAGCCCTGGAATTAGAAATGGTAATGAACTCATAAATGGGTGAGGGGGAAAGATGAACATGTAAGCTGCCCATTTCCATGGATACAAGGCTCCTTTCATTTATTTTTACTGGACTTATATAGGAACTCAGAGCTCCAAATCTGATAGGACATCTGTGCTTCATTAGCTGTGTTTCATTAGGTTTATAATGTGATTTAAACAGACCCCTCAACGCTACAACAGGGGAGGCTCCTCAGAGTCCCAAGTTCCAGGCCTCACCTTATAGGGGGTCCCCAAAATGGCTACAGGAATGGAGACGAGTGCTCAGAGGTCACAGGGTGGCTGGATGATGGATCTCAGGCTAGGATGAGGTCGAGAACCTCTTGTATTCTACAATTAAGTGCTAAAAAAAAAGGAGAGGCCTGCCACATCTGAGCATCTCTACAGGGAAAAAGAATTTGGCTATGAGGGCCTGGGGGTCTCTCCTGATTCGAGCTGTTTGGGTCTTTCGCCCACCACTGTAGCCTTCCCCCTTCTCTGCTTTGGAAGTGAGCACAATTAACACGTGTCGTCTAGGCTATGGGAGGAAATGTAAAACACGACGGCAGTTTGGTGGACTGCAACAGGAAGCAGGAAGCAGCCACTTTTGAGTGTTCCCTCCAGCAATGATTAAAGTAGAAGCAGGTAGTCAGTCATGTGACAGGGCTGAAATGTATAAACTGGGTATCACACTGCTCTGAGAATAGTTGCTATGGTAACCCAGACAGAGATGGAACAGCAGTAAAGGAGAGCTGCCCTGAAAGCAAATGTTATTGATTAAATGAGATTTTGGGGGGTGGGAGTGGGGGTGGTTGACTGACAATGGTAAGAGTGAGAGTAGGAGGTAGGTGAACCTACGAGGAATGGGGTTTGGTTGTATATTGACAAATCTTGTCAGGAGTCCTCGCAGAAACTGGAAGTTAAATGATTGTTGGCACAAGCTACTGTGTCTGTGGATGAACTTTTTAATTTCAACGTTACTTAGTAAATTCACTGCTTCTTAAAAAAATCTAAGATGTGGGTGTCAGGTGGTATTGCTTGCCTTGAGTTCAAAACCTGATCATCTAACGCAGGGTTATTTTCCTGCAGAGTTTATGGCTGTGTCCACTATGCACCTGATTATTTCTAATCGGGTCCCATGTTTTGCCTTAAATCATTCACATTACCATTCAGAGGTAGCTATTTGGTTTAAGAGCCAGGGTGGCCTCTAAATGTATCCTTATTCCAACTTTGGAGAGCATACTCGCTGTGAACTTCTTGCGTTGTATCCTGTCTACACTGATTTCCTCTTAATTGAAACATTGAGAAAAGAACGCTGTCCTACTTTTCAGGATAATTGTGAGAAATAACTTATTAATGATTATAAAGCAGCCTGAAAATACAAGCTCTTCACAAATGCAAGATGATAAAAAATTCATTAGAGTAACAATAACAACAGTCTTATCAAAGCCACTGAGGAGGAGGCTGGAGTGTGCCCCGAGGTCCGAAGGGAGAGTAAGGACCTATAAATAGAAAATTTCCCTTGATGTGTACCAAGTGAGATATGAGAATAGCCAGATGCCCCGGACTTCCTGAACTGTCATCTGTGTATGCAACTCACCATCTTCTATGGGGACAAATTGCAGAGTTGGCAAGATTTTTTTTTTTTTTTAAGAAATTGTTAGTTTAATATTCGAAGTCCACAGCATGCCCTTACCATTAACTGGTTGAATGATGTTCTGAAATAACCAATACCCCACATTCCTGAGGATGGTGACCTTCCCTTTGTCCCCTAGCCTGCCCTTTTTGCAGGAAAGCCGTACAATGCAACTCAGCCCTCTGCCAGCAGATCTGTTACTAAAGGAATTCATGCATCTTGTATCTTGAAGATGCATTATTAATGCCTGGACAAATCACATCAGGTGAAACGCAGCAAGTCCCTGGCACTGAAAAAAAGGAACAAAGGCTGGTTCTACAAGAGAACGACGGATGAGACAAATTATAACAGCTGGGAGTTTCTTGTAAGTAAGATGGCATAAAAACCAGAAATGCTAAAATTGTGTGCACAGACGGCCACTTCATATTTTTGTGGTAAAACAGATCACACGTGGTGCTGGAAGAAAGCCACTCTAATTGCGGCTTCGTTAAAGTCGTAGTGCTGCAACTCTTTGAATTTCCCAACAAAGGGGGTCAATTTACTGGCGATGAAATTACTTCCTGGTGCAAGCTCAGGCTCTTGTCCATGATTTCCGAGGTGGACTAGGAAGGACGGATTTTTCTCATGGGGTCAGTAATCAGCGCTGGCTGCACAGGGGAAAAAAAGAAAATGTGGCTTGGGAGAGTCCACCAGGGAACTCTAGGGAATGGAGGCTGTGGGGGAGACTGAGGAACCAAGTCCTTCTTGTCATGTCTCCTGGCCATGGCGGGGAATGCATAGGCTGGCCTGAGCCAGCAGTTTCAGTGTGTGTGATACATCCTCCTGCTTGAGAACTTACAGATCCTTTCAACTTCTAAACTGGGTGATTGGAGATAAATAAATATCAGGTTTATTTCAAATGGATTAGAAAAGGCCACAAGTGCACAATCATTTAGCTGTGCAGATCCATGACTGTACCTGCTCCCAGCGGTCACTAATGACACATGAGTTGCTTGAGCACTGATGGGCTTCCCCTCTCTTTTTCTGTTGGGGCCACTGCAGGGAGGATTTGTTTTAAATTGCAGACAACAGCTGAAGTTTATGATGACATTAAACGGAGGCATTTTTCAAACCTACTTCTATGTAATCAGTTTATTAAATAAGATTTCTTTTGGCATCTTGAAAAAAATAATCTTCTTAAGTATGAGAGCTGTTGATATGTTGGAGAAAAGGGCAGTGGTTTGTGTGTGCGCGCGTGCGTGTGTGTGTGCGTGTGCGCGCGCATGTGTGTGCATGTGCATGCGTGTGTGTGTGCATGTGCGTGCGCGTGTGTGTGTGCGTGTGCATGTGTGTGTGTGCGTGTGTGTGTGTGTGCGCCTCTGTGTGTGTGTGTGTGTGTGTGCATGTGTGTGTGCGCGTGTGTGTCTGTATGCTTGTGACTCACACATACCATTCTCTTGTGGTTTCGGTGTAATACTGCCCGTATTTTCTATTTGTAGAATCACTTTCCCTTACATGTGCTCAACAACAAACATGAAACCACCTAATTATATTTTCATAATCATGATTAAAAACCATCTAAATTATCCTGCTTGATGTACTCAAAGAGTTTGTTGATTGCCTTTTGATGTGTATTAGAGTTTTATGCTGAGCCACATCAAATGATTTGCTTCACAATGAAAGAAAGGAAAAATCTCTTTAATATGCATACATACTTAAAACATACATATGTAATTCATATTTGGCTAATTAGCCAGCATCAACTCAAAATCCATGACCATGAAGTGATTCTGAAAAGGCTGATTACCTTCAAATAGTACATGATTTTCCACTTCACATGTATACTATATATGCCTATTTTATTTCTTTAATTTTTGGATAATACCGATTCAACCTTTGGACCAGCAATTCTTTCCACATTCTGGAAAAGATCTATAAGATAAAGATTTGAGGTTTAGAATTAACTTTTACCACATCTTCCTTTGGATGATAGAAGGATCGTGGGCCAGTTTGCATGAAGAAACAGGATTGAACAGCAGGCTCCCGTGTGAGCTCTTCCTGCTGACTTCCCATTAAATGAACAAGTATCCATTCCCTTCCTCCTGGGGAAAAACAGTGTAAAAACTCCTCATGGGTCTCCTATTTGCACACATTGATTTATCCCAGGGCAGGAAGAACTTACTTTTAGGCCTTTGTCTCAAGGCATTTTTTTTTTGTGTGTTCGTGATAACTACATGAGATGCTTTCAAATTACTAACCTTCATTTTCACACTCAAATTTCAACAGATGTTTACAACATGCACAGGTTATTTCTAATAAAGATGTTGGTAACTGTTTACTAGTAGGGTGTTTTGATGTGTTTGTGAGTCCTTGTAGCATTGAAGGCCTGTCTGTTGATTTTGGAGACAGTCATTTGGAATAAAGGGGTAGCTGGCAGGTGGGGCAGTGTCTGCAAGAGGTGTAATCAAAGAGGAGAGATGAGACACGTTTTTCACATTCAGACATGTGGTGATGACAGGTCTAAATAAAAGGCCAAATTAATGAAGGTTTTAAATTTTAATATGAGGAAATAGTGACTCATTTATTTAGTCAACAAATACTGAGTACTAGTTGTTTGCCAAGCACTGGCTAATTCTGAAGGGTAATGGTAATCAAAGAAAACTAAAATATGGTTAGTCCTGTGGATGGGGAAGTTACATAGAAAGAAATCATACAATGGGCAAATTGATATAGTAGAAATAGGTGCAAAGGACTATGGGAAGATGAAGGAATAACTTCCTAAACATGTTGGGAAACCCTTTGCTGAGGAGCATTGTGACAGTTGAGTTGAAGCTCACTCCACAGAAAGGCATTCTAGGAAAAGGAAGTACTATGCATGAAGGTCAGGAGTGTGAGGGGGTACGGCATGGGAGGGTATGTTGAGTTTGTTTGTCTTACTGATTTGTAAGCTGTGCGGAGGGAAAGGGTCAGACACCTTAGAAAGGCAAGGGACTGGAATGCAAAATGATGATGTGTTGCACTAAGAAATTTGGACTTTGTCTCATAGGCTAAGATGAAATTGGAGAATGACATGATCAGCTTCATGTTTTGGAAAGCTAATCTCTTGAAGGGTAGAGGATGGATCGAAAAGTGGAAAGAAAGTGTTAGAAAGGAGAGCGGTTAAAAAGTTATTACAATACTTTCAGAGAAAGGCAATAACAGCTTGAAATAAGGCAATGACGGTAGGATAAAGGGGAGGGAGAAGTCCTTGCCATCTGTACCTGTGTATATCAAAATGATCAGAATTGTTGACTCCCTTCCTTTACATGGACCAGAAATTTCAGCCACATCAGACCATTTGTTGAAAAACTGCTGATCCTTTGTCCAGCCTGCTGAATTCTAATTTATTTTGTTTGTTTGTTTGTTTGTTTGTTTGTTTTGTATGTGGGTCGTTCCCTGGCTGGGAATCGAACCCAGGCCGCAGCGCTGACAGTCCCTGCGTCGAAGCCTTAAGCCACTACACCACCAGGGAACTCCCCTAATTTATTTTAAGTGTCATATCCAGCATTATCTCCTCTAGCAAGCCCTGTTTCCTCCAGGCTGAGTGAGGCATCCCTTGTTTGGAGTCCCAAAAAACTGGCTTATCTGTAATGAAGCCATCCCCACAGTACCTGAAACTTGGTTATGGTCTCCTTGAGAGTAGGGGCTATGCCTTGCAATATGAAGACTGACAATTAATTTCGTGAACTCATTCTAGAAAAAGTGGCACATACCTCATTGCTGAATATAACTACAGTCACCTTTGAAGTTCTTCCCTTGGGAAGCTATGTGCTGATACCCGCACCTTGTTAACCTTTCAAAGCAAATTTGGAACTCTTTTTCTGGGATGACCATCAGAGGTATAGTTGTTTGACACTTGATGTCCTGAATGTCATCAAAGTGTCTTTCTTTCAATATTGCTTTTTTCTTTGGGTAAAGAAAAAAGTCATTGGGGGCCAGCTCAGGTGAGTAGGGAGGGTGTTCCAATACAGTTTTTTGTGTACTGGCTAAAAACTTACCCACAGATGGTGGTGTGTGAGCTGGTGCACTGTTGTGATGCAAGAGCTATGAGTTGTTGGTGAAAAGTTCAGGTTCTTTTTGTCTAACTTTTTCAAGCCTTTTCAGGACTTCCGAATAGTAAACTTGGTTGACTGTCTAGTTGGTACAAATTCATAATCAACAATCCCTCTGATATCAAAAAAGGTTAGCAACATTGTTTTGACTCTTGACTTGGACTGACATAAATATTTTGGCTGTGGTGAATTGGCTGACTTCCACTGTGCACTTTGAAACTCTCCAAAAGGTCTTGGCAAACTTCAACTCTCCTGTGCTTTTGTTCACTGGGGAGCGCCTTCAGGACCACTTTTGTACACACCTTTCTCATGCCAAGAATTTCAGTTAAAATTTTCCTGTTTCTCTATCGATACTATGCTTCCTACAGTCAGATGATGAAATTGATGCATTTTTGCAATGTGTAATTTAGTTCTGGTCATTACTGGATATCATGACCTCTCTTCATCAGTGATGCTTTCTCTTCCCTCAAAAAACTGTTTAATTCATTTGTACACTGCCAGTTTCTTCATGGCATTATCACCATAAACTTGGACTAACATGTCCCTGATTTCACTTCCACTCTTGCCAAGTTTAATAAGAAATTTAATGTTTGTGCATTCCTCTAATTCAAGCTCCAGCATTCTCATGACAGCACACAAAAACATGCAATGACAATAATGAACGCCATTCAGCAAGACACTGTCACATGTCAACAAGAACACCGCTGTGAGACACAGATATACCAAGGTTATTAAACTTCACTGAGTTGTTTGTGCAGTGCTGCCAATGTAAGCACACAGTGGCAAGTTCACAAACTTAATTGTCGGACCTCACGTGTAATCAAAGTAGCTACCATGTGATTAGCACTCTATGGATAACATTGGAATGGACAAATGCATCAGTTTAATTGTCATTTCATCAAATAGTTTAACAAAAGAAAACAAAATACTTGTCATCCTAGGATGCATTGTGGAATAAATCTTTTCTGTTGATTCTGGACCTGTGAACTATAGCTACAGAGGATAAAGTCGCATAAAGATTTGGCAAATTTGTGGTGATTTAGATTAATATAGACTACAAATAAAAAAAAGGTCCTCAAAATTTATTGTCAAGTTGGGTGATATGATATAAATATATATATGACATATATATAGCATATATGTATTTCCTTCTGGTTCTACATGTTGTCTTTTCTGGTCCTGTCCAACATCTCTCCTGGAGTTATTAGAGTGATGACTCGACCACTTGGTTTTTGACATAAAGATGGTTATAGCGTCCCCAAGTGGCCTAGTTGTTCTGAACCCAGGATTTTCTTGCCTTTAGTTGTTTCTGCAGAGTTTCAAGGCAACCTAGACTGACAGAAATAACAGTAAATTGGTTTAAGTCTTAGATCTACCAAAAATAGCTTTGTGGCTTTTGAGAAGTCACCTAAATCTTTAGGACTGAACTTCCATCCTGTAAAACAAGGAGGCTGGGCGGAATATCTTAATTATTCTTTTCAATTCAGAAACAATCTATGTTTATTATAACCATTTATTTATGAAGAACTACTTACTGTCAGCTTGGACAAAGCCCTGTTTTATGCCAGATAGGATACACAAAAAGAATAAAATCAGTCCTCAGGAGCTTCTGATTGGCATATCTGTTTTGCTTCTGGAATTTTAGGGCTGTGAGTTTGACTTTTCTTGAGGACTGACTCCATTTTGTAATAAAAAGTAATAATGGATTTGAGTCTAGATTTAGAAGGTAGTTTAGATATCAACTAATTGAACTTCCATTCCACATATGAATGACTGGTTTTTCAGGTTATTCTTAAATATCTTCATAACTAGAAATTAAGGATTTTTAAAGAAATTATAAAGATTCTTAATTTTAAGAAAGTTACTCCTTATATTGAGATGAAAACTATCTCTGTGACATACAAATATTTTTATTCATTTATTTACTCATTCATTCCACTTAGCAAGTATTTATGGAGCACCAATAGAAAAAAAATATATCATGTATCAGGTGCAGCCCTAGACCCTGGGTATAAAAGAATGAAGTGGACAGATTGGGTCCTTGTCCTCATGGACCTTACCTTATGGATTCATTGGAGAGGTCAGCAATTAAGCATGCATTCTAACAAGTACTATGAGAGTAGAAATAAAGATGTGCTATAGCAACATATAGGAGAGGTATCAAACCTGAACTTAAATGATCTGAGAGACCTTCCTGATAGTCATCTAAGCTGAGAGTTGGAGAGTACAGTGATGCTTAGTGACTTAACCCCTTATGATAGTCTTTGAAGCAAATGAAGATTAGTATTTCCTTCAAATCCTGTTCTCCAGGCTACGGAATAGTTCTTTCAATTCTCATGTCCAGACCTCATCAGTATGCCTCCAATTTTTCTGATTTACCAATTCGGTAACTTTGTTAGAAAATAAATGGGATTTGTTCGGCCTGATATCATCTTTTTTTTTTTTTTTTTTTTTTTTAAGATGAAATGAAGAAGCAGTTTATTAAAAGGAAAATAAGAAGAAACAAAAAGAGAGTTCATTAGAAGTAGAAAGTACACTCCAAAGAGGTAGGAGTGGGTTCGAGCAGGGAAATGGCTCAAGAGCCTGGCCTGACATCTTAGTGAACCCATTTTGGCTCCTACTGATAATTGTTTTTCTCTCAAAGTGCTTACAAAGCATCTATTTAATTACCCATTAGAGAATTTAGTTAGGGATCAGTATAAAGATTTATTCTGAAGTGTTTATTATTTAAATATTAAAATGTTTGCTTACTTATAGTTTTTGGTCTCTATGGTTCTACAGGATTAAAAAAAATTACTGACAATGGTTATCCAATTGTGTTCGCAAACTCTTTTTCCTGGGAGTAATTATCTGAGCCAAGACACATTTTTCTATCATCTCTACAGTCTTACTCTTTAGTTATGTCTTAATTATATTTATTTTTCATTTTTCTATTTGATGATCTCCCTTCTTGGTGAAGATGATTGCAAAGAAAAAGTAGTTTTATTTATGCCACTGGATAATATTGCACCATCTTTCATAAACTAAGACACTCTTTTATTTTTCATCTCTTTTTTCAAACATAGCACCATAAATGCTTTTTTGTCTTTGTACTTTTCTTTTTTTTTTTTTTTTTAATTCATTTTTATTGTTAGACTTATTGGGGTGACATCTGTTAGCAAGGATTTCATAGGTTTCAGGCATACAATTCTACAGTGCATTGTCTTTGTACTTTTCATAAGACAAAGTTAACTTCCTGCTTGTGGACTTTGTGACATTCTTCGTAAGCTTCCATTGTTTCCTTCTGTTCAGCGTCAGTGATTATGTAACTCAATTTTTTTTTCTCATTCACAAGCTTTTTAAAAATTCAAGTTTTTGAAGGATATTCTTAGCAGCTACCTTGATTCTTTAGGGTGTTTCCCCTTTGTTAACATTATTCATAATTATATCATCAGACTTTCACTTTCAGTGCCTCCAATATTTCTTGGACCACATTTTCTTTTAGTGTTGTATTTTCCCTAATTAAAAACATATATTCTTTTCTAGAATCTAAGATGCACTAATCTTATGGTATAAGAAAGGAGAAGAGGGGGAGTTCCCTGATGGTGTAGTGGCTTAAAGCTTCGGCTCTGGTGCTGTCAGCGCTGCGTCCTGGGTTCGATTCCCAGTCAGGGAGCTACCCACGTACCAAAAAAGAAAGGGGAAGAGAATTAGCATATATTGAGTACCTATTATCTTCCATCCTAATGTTATGTACCTTATTCATTTTCTTGACACCATTTGAGGTTTGTTTGATTATTTTAATTGTTCAGATGAGAAAATTGAGACTCAACATATTATCCAACCATAGCAAAGATGGGATTTAAGCTTAAATCTATCTGACTCTAAAGCTCCTTCTATTGTACCATAGACTAATACTTCCATTTGCTGGCATATCTATATGTGCTGTGAAATATGAATTGTTACAACTTCTTTAGGAAGTCAGAATTCATACTCCTTGGAGCATAAATGAAAATCTGTAAGTTCTATAGTTTCTTCCCTGCATCACATTATTCCCCTCAATGATATCTTAATTTTGGTTCTCTATGGCTTCCTAGTAGTCTTTATTTTTTGTAGTACTTATAATTGGTGATCACATGGTAAAAAGGAGAAGCGCTTGGGAATGAAAGAACCTAATCAAAGCCCTTAGCATCTCTATCAGTTATTTGTTGCTGCATATCAATCTTGCCACAAATGTAGCCACTTACAACACAATTGTCATGTCACAGGTTCAAAAGGTAATGAGTCTACACACAATTTTGTTAGATCTCTTGCTTTGGAGTCTCACAAGGCTGATCTCAAGGTGCCAAGTGGGGCTGTAAAGTCATCTGAGGCTTGACTGTGGAAGACTCTACTTCCAGCATTTAGTTCCTGACAGGCTGTGGGGCTGAGGTTCTTGCTGCTTACAGCTAGAAGCTGCTCTCAGTTCTTTGCCACATGGGTCTCTGAGCATGACTTCTGCAAAGCCAGCAAGGGTGAGATTCTCCTCCTCAGACAAGCATTACAATATTGTGTTATGTAATCATATACATGAAGCCATGAACATTCCATCACCTTTGCCATATTCTGTTGGTTAGAGCCCAGTCACAGTCACAATGGGAGGGACGACACCAGGGCATGAATATGAGGAGGTGGAACAACGGAGATCATTTTAGAGTCTATCTAATGCTGCATTCATTCTTTTGGACATCAAGATGATTTTTTACAGTGGTCTGAGGATTTCCTTGTTAACACTTCCTTAAACTACCATGAAAATATCTATTCAGTTGTTTTTGCTCCATCTTTTTCTAGTGTTAATTTTGCTTTTTCTGTGAACTTTCAGCATGTAATGAGTTCTTTCAGTTACAATTCTTTAATATTACTATTTTAGCACAAGTGCGCATGCACACACAGATACACAACCCATAGTACGGCACCTTATCGCATCTCCTCAGAATACTTCCCAAAGACTAGTTACCTGTCTGGTCCCCATGGTCACATCGAACATTCTGCTACTGACTTATTGCTAATGCTCATAAGTCACTTGCTTCCCAGATTTGAATTCTTTTCTTCCCATAAATATTAAAGAAAGGAAATTTGCTTCTTTCACCATGACCTTTCTAGTCTTCAAGGCTTGTTTATGTGTTTTAAAGAATTCATATCAATGTTATATCTCTTGCAGAACTTTGGCCAATTTTTTCATTATCCCCTACAAGAAATAGCCTGTGGTCAAGTTAATTCAAAGGAGAATGCATGAAGTCTGCAGTGCTAGCAGGCAGGAATGACAATATTGACCCAAGTCTCTGCTGCTATCAGCCAAATAGACCACTTACGTCGTAAAGAAAATCATCGTGGCTGGAACTCGAGCTGTTAGGGCCAAAGTTGGTATTTGAATCTTTGGAGTCTTCTTTCCCACCCAGTGCATTTTATTTTATTACAGGAAAAATAATTCAGGGCTTTAGCAAAAACAATTAAATAATTCAGAGACTGGTGATTTTCTTTTTTTTTTCAAAATTGTAGCTGGGTCAGATATTCATAAGACGTAGGTTTGTAAGTACAATTCTTAGACAAAAGTTGCATGGGAAAACAATGCTTCATCATAGGCTCAAAAGCAGGCATCGCTGGGTTGTTCACGTAATAAAAGCACTCTGCATCATTGCCTCCTAATCCATTCTCCCATATCTAGACCCCTGGTACTTATCACTTGATGTGGCATCATTGACAATGACTGGAACTTGAAATACACCTTTTGTCTTCTATGGTGTTTCCAGTATTCCTTTCAGTAAATTTTTAATGACCCTTTCAATTATGGGCCAAACAGCATTTGACAGAATGCACCCTTGTTGAATACTAGCACTTAGACTGGAGTGGTGTTTTTAGATAGCAATTAGCATCCACAACGCTGTCATGATATTTGTGAACATACTTTAGCATTGATCTTAATGATCCCATTACAATATGCTCTGTTTACCCTCACCCCACAAATGTGATGGTCTTGCTTTTATGATATTGTGGAGAAGCTCAGTATTTGGGTTTTGATTAGAAAGGACTAAGCTAGTGTGTTTCTCCCTTTTGGACCTGTGACTTGCTAAAACCAGATCTGCTGAAGGTTTTTGGTGGGTCCCCAGTGTAGCCCTGCAGCACAGTGTGGGAGATAGCTGTAGCCATTACATGTGAAATTGTTAGAAGGCAGAGATGTTAAAGTGATGTGCTTGTTAACCATTAGGTGCAATGAAAGGTCTCATGGAAGTTTGTTTCCAAAAACTGTAGAGCTTGACACAAAGCCTCAGACAATGTTTATCTTATCCACAAAACAATTATGAATGCTCTCAGTTGTGTGTAAATGCCTTCTAAATGTATAGCTGCTACCACCTTTCCCTTGAATGGGTGAAATGCACATAGACAAGTTGATAATTGAGCAATAATTCAGAAAACATAAACCCAAACACTCTTAGAAATAAGAAGAATGAGAATATTTGTTGTTGTTATTCCAAATTATTTTGGTTGGCCCTGCACAATTCCTGTCTTGGGGCTTGGTTTTTATGGGTGTAAAATGATGATAGGCAATAATAACTTATATATGGCATAGACAGGCCCCATTAGAAGTCCAGTATTGGAAATAACAGAGAGGAAACACCAGGAGGCTAAAGGACCCAGAACCAATGCATAATGTCCTTCTGGGTCTGAATAGGAAAATATGGTTGATCTTTTTTATTCCTGAACCTTCAGTGCTCTAAGGACATTTTGCAATTAAATGCTTATGAAAATAAAAACGTATTTTCTTGTAGTGTGTTTGTATTGCCATCTAGCTATGACCTTGAAATATCAGAGATTGATTTTGAACTTCTCTATTAGAAACTTGCCTTTGCAGAACTAAGAGGAGTTCAATGACATTCAATGAAGTTATTCTTATATTAATTTGTTCTGTTTCCAAACCATATTTATGCTTTTCCTGTATTTTTTTTCATCAACTGGGGTTCGGGTTTCTAAATCAGGGACCTGAAACCTCAGATGGTATGGATTTCATATTAGGATCGTATTTACCTAATATTTGCCCTAAAAAAGTACTTTTTATCTCAACTTAATGATGTGGAATATTTACACACATTTCTGTTTGTCCCAATGACTTTTATATCCTGGAGTGTTTTATCATATTTTTGTCCCAGGCCCTTTACACATGGTATTCCTTTTACTTGGAATGTTCTTTATCTTTCTTTGCTTGGTTAATTAACCTTTAAAATTATCTCAAAGTAGTTTTTTTAGAGACTCTTACATGAAACCCTCTACTTTGCTCTTACTAGCTTTCTTTTTCCTATATCTCTTCTTAGTGGCCCAAATCCTAAACATAATTAATATGTTGTGTAACCAGTTGTTTAGCATCTGAATTCCTAGGTAGAATATATATGTCTTGAAGTTGAGTATTATCTTATTACAGTTCTATCCCAAGCCCCTCATTTAGGTTTTTGCACTAGAAGATCTTTAGTTAGTATTTATTGATTGAATGAATGGATATTATTTGAATAATTTGACTAATTTTTATCAAGTCTGATACACTATTAAATACTAGTAGTGTATACTCAGGTCTAGTTGTGGCTTCAACTACCACCAACTCTCTGATGTCCCACAAGTCTCTAACTTAGAATTCTCCTCTGAGCTCTAGATTCACTTAACCAACTCCTTATAGGTTATAGAACGTCCTCATCTGAACATAAAAAAGGCCTTCCAATCTTAAGTTTCCCAAACTAGGATTCATGACAGCCAACATTCCTTCTCTTCCAAGTCTGCTCTTTTTCCTAATGCATTATCTTGATTAATAACACTAATCACCATGCAGCTGATTCTGAGGATAATGTGTCTTCGATCTCTATATTCCTAGCTGTTCACTTCTCTTTTTATTCATGTTTCATTCCCCCAAGTCCATTGATTAAAAAAGATGAGCTTTCCAAATCAACAGGCATATCTTTCCATCAAATGTTGCAAGAGCATTCCCAGGTAGAATTTCTAAACAAGAGCTACAGGTCCATCAAGAAAGCTGGGAGTCAGTTTCATTTCTTTCCTCTCTCCTCACTTCTTTATCTTAGTCACTGAGGTCTTGATAATTCTACTTCCTAAGTGTCTATCAGGTGACTTCTCTCCTAGTTAGTGCCTGATTCATACGTTATTAATTCAGCCAGGACTACTGCATAGACTCTCCATTGCTGTTCAGGCTGCTGGTCTTGCTTTCATACGGTCCAGTCTCCCAATTGCTATAGGAACACTTTTTGAAATATAAATCTGATCTTGGAAGTACCCTATATAAAACCTTTTGGGACTTCTCTGAGAAAGCCACTTTTTTGTGTCATTAATGATTTGTTCTTTACTCATATTTGCAACCTTAGGTTCCAGCACTTCCTCTCGTGAACCTGAAGCTTCAGCATATCAAATCATTTGCAGTTTCCTATACATTGTGTGTTCTCTCCTGCCTCTTGGCATTTACACATGGAGGCCTCAGCTACAATGCTCTTTCTCAATAATTCTTCACAAATTAAATGAAGTTTTTATCAAATTTAATATCCTCTATGAAACACTTTATGATTCCTCATATATTCTTAGGCAACTTCTTTTCTCATCTCCATTTGCCCCTGTACAAACTGCAGTCTCACTGTATTGTAATTTATTTACACATCTCTTTCCTGCATTAGACAAGAGTGTTCCTTGAGGCCAGCGATTGTGTCTTATTTGTCCCCAGTGCCTAGAACAGTATCTGACACCAGTAGGTATTGCATAAACACATGTTGCATGAGAACGTAGCCAATACAACTTTTCAGTTGAATGTATCTTTTATGCTTGTTAATTGTATGTTAACTGTATTAATCAGGGTTCTCCAGAGAAATAGCACATACACACTCACACACAATCCACACACCCCTACTGCCCCTCCTCCCCCACACATACACACACACACACACATATATTCCTATAATTGGCTCATGTGGTGTCATGGAGGTCAAGAAATCCCATGATCTGCTATCTGCAAACTGAAGAACCAGGAAAGTCAGTGGTATAATTCAGTCCAGGTCCTAAGGCCTGAGAACCAGGAAAGATGATGGTGTAAATTCAAGACTTGAGTCTGAAGGTCTGATTACCAGGAGTGCTGATGTTCCAGGATAGGAGCAGATCAATGTCTCAGCTCAAGGAAAAGCATAAGTTTGCCCTTTCTCTGCCTTTTTGTTCTATTAATTCCTGCAACAGATTGGATGATGGCAAATTTTTTATTCAATCTATGGATCCAAATGCTAATCTCTTCCAGAAACATCCTTGCAGACACATCCAGAATTAATGTTTTATTAACTATCTGGGTGTCATTTTACCCAGTCAAGTTGACACATAAAATTAAGCATCATAGGTAACAGAAATTAATAACACTCTCCAAAGATTCCAGGGGCAGGGACCTCCTCAAGTTGTGATTTTACAATCAGAGATCCATCAGAATTTATGGGCTGAAGGGGCTTATGTAAAATAAAGTTCAAATACACTTGATTGTGCATTTCTAATTCATGATAATGGAAGTATGATTTGAATTTGAATTGAAATAGAGCTTAGCACAGCTATTGGGAGAGAAGAAAAGGTATTTTTCATATATTTTTGTTTGGAATACAAAAATATGTTGGAATATTTTCTTGTATCTAAATAGAAATTAGATATTAACATTTAATATGTGACAAGCAAACAGTGTCTAATCTGATAGAAGGGGGAGACTATATATTCTAAGATTTTGAAATTGAACAAGAAACTGAGGTTGGATAAACACCATTCATGGCTACATTTGGGGGACATTGGTACTGATGAAAGTATTGATCTTATTTTTCTTGATGCAAAAACTTGAATAGGATCTTATGTAGTTCCATTTTAATGAGGCTGACTCCTGAAGTTGATCCAGTCTCATGTGACTTAAGTTATATCAAAATACTTCATTCTTTGAGGTTTTTCTGTATACTGACTGTCAAATCACTCTCTGCAGCTCACATTTTTTCTCAACATCTGTACCAAAGCATATTCTCTTGAGAGGTGAGAAACGATTATGATACTTTAAATCTTGCAGGGATATGTTGAATTTTAGGTTTTTCTCTGAGAATATATGAAAAACACAGTACATCTGGAGTAGTTCATCACAATCCTGGAGCAAATATTGGATGATGAAATATTCAATAATGTTATAGTTGATGGCACCATCTTGGATTTATTCCTTATCCCCAAATTGGTCATGTCATGTTGGACTTGGATTTCTGAATGTCAAAATATTTTTAATGAAAGAAATATTTTCTGTTAGAGATCTATGACAGAGGTTCTCTCTGGTCAACTGTTTATTTCTAAATGCTAAGTGAACTTCTAAGTGAGCTTTTCCTCTTCCTCAAGAACTCAGCCCAGGACATGACATGAAAGACTTTCAATAAGTGAAAGAAACTGTAGAGGTTAGAAAAAAAACAAACAAACACAGCAATTTTCAAGGTCTATGCATTGGTATGGTTAGGTGAAAGGAGACCTTATCAGAAACATACAATCACAGAGATTTACAATTGTGTCTAGCAATGACAATGGAAACCTTCCTTTCCACTGTGTGCATTTGTTTTTGCCTTGCTTGAAGATGAAAAGATGCAAGCACTCTGAGTTGCAAACTTCAAAGGAAAATAGTATTTCTATTCTACTTGAAAAGTGGTCAAGGATGAATGAACCCTGTTTTCATGGACTTCAGACGCCAAGTTCCTGGAGTTCTAGACAATCAGTACTGGTGCAAGAGGCACATACTTAACTTTGAAGACTTTTTAAAGTAAGAACATGTACATTTTCATTGTATAAAAACATTATATGGTTAGGTAGAAACTGGCAGGATAAACTTGGTGTATCATTTTCTAATAGCAGTAAGCTATTTTATGATGACTTTTTGATTTTGTGCCAACTCCTCCATGAGAGTGAGATATTTTCAAGGCAGGAGTTTTATCTTGATCTCTCAATGCTTAGTGCCTTTATATCACATTCATATATGATTGTGGACTAAATAAGCAGGTGAGGTTATTGTAATCATCATATTAGGTGTACAGTTACACAGTCAATAACGACATACTATCACAAGAAGGTTTTGGATTATTTTGTAAAATCAGGATAGAGTTTTAGACCCACTTTGATTGAGAGAAGACAGATTTTCTTATTTTTCAAAACCACAGCAAGTGAATATACAGCTGAAATTTTTTTGTTTGCTTTGGTTTTAGGTTTATAATTGATTCATACACAGAAAACAGGAGTAAAATAAAGTAGAATTAAGAAACTAAACATAGGAGATGTCCAATCAAGATGGAAGAATAGGTAGACTATGCTTCCATCTTTTCATGACCATATCAAAATTACAACTGAACTACATAATTACAATTAAACTAAACTAGAATCATTTGAAGTGCAGCTGAACAAGAAGTCTGATCTCACACCTATATGTGGCTGTGAAACATCAGGAGGAATAGCTCAGCCACGGTGGTCACTCCTGAGGAATGAGGGGTCCCAGCCCCACACCAAGCTCTCCAGCCCAAGGTTTCAGTGCTGAGGAGAAAAGTTCCCATAACTTCTGGCTATGAAAACCAGTTCAGATTGTGGCCCAGTGAGATGGAGGGCAGGTGGAGTCCCAGGTATTTTTCTTCAAGGTCCCATGCATGAACTTACTTGCTGATGGAGTCACTCGCTCTGAGTTCCAGTGCTAGAACAGTAACTCAAAAGGACCAGGGACATGTGAGGGGGAACTGAATTGTCTGACTTCAGGACAAAATTTGGAGGGGCAATTTGGAGTTTTCTCCCAGACAGAAGTACTGGCAGAAGCCATTGTTTCTTTGTTGAGCTCTGCTCCCTCCAGATGCAGGTGGCTGCCATATCTGAGTCTCCATCAATCTGGCTAAGACTATTTATCCCACCCTGGTGATTCACCGAGACATTGCCTCACCCAACATTCAGGCCCTGTCTTGGCTCATGCTACGAATGTTCCTAAAATCTCTTAAAGGTTCACAAAACCCAAACAAATATCATCTGGCCTTAGGATGCACCATACCTCTTGCTAGGTAGCCCCAAACCTGGCATTAGTGGCAGCTGGTGTGGGTTTGCAGTTTGGCTTCTCACAGGCACCTCCAAGCCCTGTGTGGTGGTGGCCATCCATGGTTTGCTTTGTGGCTCATTCCAGGTGGGCCCAGGCAGGGCACAGGCTGTAGCTGAACTTGGCCTGTGATGGTGCCCCTTCAAGAAGGCCCCGGGACTGACACTCCCTGTGACCAGCTTCAGATCAAGCTGGAGCACCATCCTGCTGCCTCTGCTGATAATACACACAAAGGGCAGACGAGGCAGGCACCATAGCCCTGCTAAAGCAAATCCTGCTCTGTAGGGTCAGCCACTGCACAACAGCTCCTCTACCATAGTCACAGCCAGGTCTTACAACCAATCAGCATGAAGGTCAATCTGTGCCATTGACCTGCAAACAACAACAAGGCTCAACTGCAACAAGGCTCACACACAACACACACAAGGGACACATTGGGAGCACCTTGCTCAGGTGACCAGGGAGACTACACCATTAGGCCCTATAGAACACCTACTACGTAAGATCACTTTACTAAGACTGGGAAACGGAGCAGCCCTACCTAATACATAGAAACAAATACAGGGGGGAAGCAGCCACAATGGGGAGACATAGTAGCATGTTTCAAGTAAAAGAACAAAACAAAGCTCCAGAAAAAGAATTAAACAGAATGAAAACAAGAATCTATCAAATGCAGAGTTCAAAACACTGGTCATAAGAATGCTCAATGATCTCAGTGAGAACTTCAACAAAGCAATATGAAACATAAAACTTGAGATAGAAAACATAAAAAAGAATCAGTCAGAAATGAAGAATACAATAAATAAAATGAAGAATACATTAGAGGGAATGAACAGTAAATTAGATTAAGCAGAGAATCATATCAGCAATTTAGAAGATAAGGTAGCAGAAAACACTCAGAACAGAAAAAAAAAAAAAAAAGAATCCAAAAAGTGAGGATAGTTTAACCCTATTGCTGTGTTTGGATATATCCAAATAAATATTTCTCTTCACTGACTGTGGCATTTGAGTTTACCCCACTATAATTATTACAAAATTGTTTTTAAGTGTAAAACTGTTTTAAGGACTTTTCTCCATTCACAAGATTTTTAAATATGTTTTCCTGTGACTTGCACTATCAACAACAAAGATGTTTTGTATGCCATATTATATAACATTTTGTAATAAATTTTTTATGTCATCAATTCCATTAGATTCTAATTTATCTATACTTAAATCAAATGCATGCCACTTAGTATGTTTTCAGTATTTTTTGCTAAAATTCAATATAATGGTAAATTCATTACCATATAATAAAAATTTAAAATAAAAATAATGTCATTTATATACCAAGCAGCTCCAAATGTTATTATTAAATGCAGAAAATAATCAAATCATAAATATTTTTGTGGCTTTTTGACTCATTTGGAAAAAAAATCTTGAAGTCAATTAATGCAGTGAAAGGTTAAGGGGTCTCTTGGACATCATCCAAGTGTACCAACAATTGCATCATTGGGGCACCAGAAGGAGAAGAGAGAGTGCAAAGAATTGAAAACCTAGATAAAAAACTACTGCTGGAAACTTCCCTAACCTGGTGAAGGAAATAGACATACAAGCCCAAGTAGCAAGAGAGTCTGAAACAAGATGAACTCAAATGGGCCCACACCAAGACACATCATAATGAACGTGCCAAAAGTTAAAGACAAAGAGAGAAACCCAAAGCAGTTATTCGAAGGAACATGTGTATCCATATGTTCATTGCAGCATCATTTACAGTAGCCAAGATACGGAGGCAACCTGGAGGTCCATTAATGGATAAAGAAAATGTGGTGCATACATACAAGATGTACAACTATAAAAAGAATGAAATTTGTCACTTGCAGCAACATGGATGGACCTAGAGGGTATTGTGCTGAGGGGAGTAAGTCAAAGAAAGATAGATGCCATGTGATTTCATTTATATGTGGACTCTAAAGAATAAAATAAACAAATTACCAAAAAGAAACGAAATCATAGATAAAGAAAACATTTTGATGATTGCCATATGCAAGGGGGGTAGGTAAATGTGTGAAAAAAGGATTAAGAAGTACAAATTGGTAGTTGCAAAACAGTCATTGGGATGTAAAGTACAGAATAAGAAATATAGTCAATAATACTGTAACAATATGTATGGTGTCAAACAGGTATTAGATTTATTGGGGTGTTCACTTCATAGTTATATAAATGTCTAATGTCATACAACTGAAACTAATACAACATTGTATGTCAAGTGAAATTTAAAATTAAAATTAAAAAAATATTTCAAAATTATTTCACTTATATAATACAAGATTACATTTGCATTATAGTCCTCACTCTAGTACAATCAAGGAGAAAACATTGAGTTTTTTAAAAACCAAATTTATCAAATGATCTGTAAAAGGATTCAGCTTGATTAGAAATATTAGATGAACTTGGAAATGAATATTAATTCATTTACATTTATTGTGAAATATTAAAAATGCTTTATAGAAAAAAAATCAAAGAAACTCAACATGTTTTCTGGAAAGGTTAAGAGGATGTGACCTCATAGTCTACAGCAAATTTTTAAAAAACTGGAGAATGGTAGTTCAGCCATAAACTAAACATTACATTGAGCTTCTTGATCATTTTTGCCAGCATTGACTGAATGCCATAATTGACATCAATTTGTCAGGCAGGAGGTCCAGCGATAAAACCTTGAAATTCATCTTTCTTTAGATGACATATGGGAAAGACTGATGATAGCTGGATACTGGAAAACCATTGCATAGTGATCTAAACAGCTGCGATGTAATTTCTTTTAATATATTGTTAATAATTTCAAACTGTATATCCCATGTATAGGCTTCTGGGAAGTGGTGAGTAGACCAACTGGATGTATAGAAATAAGATTACAAATCAACTCATTTTAAGGATTAAAGACTTGACGGTAACTCTGGGTGGTGGACACATAATGCAACGCATAGACAATGTATCGTAGGATTGTACACCTGGAACCTATGTAATTTTTACTGAAGAATGTCACCCCAATAAATTTAACAATAAAAAACAATTAAAAATAAAATTGGCAGAGAAACTACATAGATATTTTCTCAAGGAATACATACAAATGGCCAACAGGTACACGAAAAGGTGCTCAACAACAGTAATCATCAAGGAAATGCAAATCAAAGCCACAAGGAGATATCACCTCACACCTGTTAGAATGTCTATCATCAAAAGACAAGAGATAACAAATATTAGTGAGGTTGTGGAAAAAGGAATAATTGAACATTGTGGGTGGGAATGTCAACTGGTATAGTCATTATGGAAAAAAGTATGAAGCTTCCTCAAAACGTTAAAAATAGAACTGCCATGTGATCCAGTAATCCCACTTCTGGGAATGTATATCCAAAGAAAATGAAAACAGGATATCAAAGAGATGGCTGTACGCCCATGTCCATTGCAGCATGATTCACAACAGCCAAGATAAGAAAATAACCTAAGTGTCCATCAATGGAGGAATGGATAAAGAAAATGTCACACACACACACACACACACACACACACACTCTCAGTGGAACCTTACTCAGCCATGAGAAAGAGTGAAATCCTGCCATTTGCGACATGGATGACACTTGAGGACGTTATGCTAAGTAAAATAAGTCAGACAGAGAAAGAAAAGTACTGCATGACATCATTTATATGAGGAATCTTAGAAAAGAAGTCAAACTCTTAGAAACAGAGAGTATAAAAGTGGTTGCCAGGCCCTGGGGGTTGGAAGAAATAGGAAGAGTTTAGTAAAAAGGATCTAATGTAAAACCTGATGAGTATAGTTGATAATAATAAAATTAAAACTGCTAACAGAGAACTTAGATGTTCTCAAAAGAAGAAAAAAGATAAATGCCTAAGATGATGGATATGTTAATTAACCAAATGGGGGAAATCCTTTCATGATTAAAAAAACCCCAATTCACTTGAAGTAAAAGCCTGAGGCAGAGGGGGAAACTTCAGAATAAGACCCACAGAGAATGGCTAGGAGGTGGGCCAAATGCAAGCCAATGCAGCAAGAGGAGATGATGGGGTTATGGTGTGACCATCTCACTTAGGAATAAGAAAGCCAATCTATGTATAGTAACTCCACATTCTCAAAGGAATTCTTTTGCAGGTCTCAGTTTACAGTCAACTGAAGAGTGCTATTCCTAGATGCTCACTCTTAGAACTCAAAGAACTAAACTTTGTGCATGAGTTACTTAACTGTTTTGTGCCTCACTAGCTGACCTTTGTAGAATCTAACAATGTCTATTATTTCAAAAGACTAGAAAAACTCACTGCCTAGCAACAAACGTTTAGACAAATAACTATGGAATAATTACACAATGGAGTACTATGCAGCCATAAAAATAAATGCAGAATATCTATGTATGCACTGCTCTGGAGTGATCTCCTGGGTAAATAAAAATATGAAGGTGAAGAACAATGTATATGATAAGCTATCTTATACCTAAAAAAGGTATGGGATAAGAATATATTAATACATCTTCTGCTACTTAAATAGTAGTAAGATAAACCAAAAGCTAACAAAAATTAGGGGTAGAAGGGATAGAGTAGATGGGACCAGTGTTTTGTAGGGTCAACTTTTGATCTATGTATATGTTTTACATAAATTATAAAGCAAAATTAAGTCAAAATGAAACTAGCAAGTCCTCCAAATCAAAAGCAAAATGAAATAAATTAATTTAAAAATGAAAAAAATCATGTGTTGCAATTCAGGTGAACTCAAGTCAGGAGATGATGTTGTAAACTTTATTTTGTTCAGACACAGAAACTGATGCACTGAGCCTTGAACTCTGGCTGATAAGAGAAAAGCGCCATGGAATGTTGGTCCTCTCTTCTATCTCAGTTGGTTGACCAATCTCCTTTCACTGCACCTACTTTTTTTGTTTGAAAGATAGGTATCTCATGGGAATGTAACATAAATCCCAAACACAGCCGACGACAACACACTGTTATAAAGGCATACTATAATTGTGTCATCTGGTCAGATTTACCAATGAAAGGGAAAAACTGTGATCAGCATCTTAGGAGTCCCAAAACTGATCATTATGTTCTGTAGAAGATGAATGTGCATTTATAGGACTGAAGTTCCGTTGATGAAGAAGCTACTGGTGTATCTGAGCTGTCATTCCTTGGACATTGTCCTTGGAGCCATATTTTCCATATGCACTTACGGTGCAGAAAAATGGCACCTGGCTCCTCAGCAGAGCTAGCCAAAGAAGTCAGTCCCAACTTCCAGGGCAGCTTTCCTCAAAGTCATTCTGGACGAAGATTTCAAACCAAGGCTCATATCATAGCACTTTCAAAAAGTTTCTTTAGCCACGGGGAGAGAGTGAATGGTGCTGCAAGGCTGCCAAAACAGGATTCAAGTTTCGTTCTTGGAACAGCTAGAGGAGCCAGCTTCTTAGGAAGCAGCCTGCTGCTGCGGGATGACATGGGGGCCCCAGCAGTGTTGAAAAGTCTCTGACTACCCTGAAGTTGGAGGCCGTCCCGGGGAATCTAGGCAGTGTAAGCTTGGGTGGGCCAAATGGCCACTCAGAACTGCCAAAGGCTGCCTGGATCACTAGTTCACATAAGCTTGAGCTCAGCAGGCTAAGCTGTTGGCATTTGTTCAGTTGGGAAAAAATAAAATAAACTTTGTGTGGCAAGTGCTAACCCTGACATTTCAATATATTTACCACAATGATGTTTCATAGAGTCACAGAGTAAAACAAATTAGAATTATAAATACCATCCAATTTTCCTAACAGCTCTTGTGAGTTATTAGTGGAAATCAAATCACCTTAGTCAATCAAATTAAATGCCAGTATGCGTTCTCCTGGAAGATCTGAAAACACCTATCGTGCTATGGAGTGGTGCAACTACTTTGGTGTGGTGGAGACTGAACACTTCTGCATAAATGTGGAAATCAAATCAATGATTTGTACTTGTACTAAGTACTGTACTTAAATTTGGTTACCTTTCCAAACTTGGGCCTAAAGTCTGATGCAGCACTTAAGAATGAACAAAAACATATCCTTACCCTTTTTATTGTATGAGAAGTCATTGCATTAGTGTCAAACTCTCTGTATGCATAGAGGAATTTAAAATCAGCGTTCACTTGTTATGATTCTACATGAGATGTCGAATTGGGGGGCCTATTACTGTTTTGGAAGTAGACTTCTTGGTGAAGAGCAAGACACTCAGAAAACTGTTTGCAATAAATCTTTCATTCCCATCAGCCTTCACCAGAAGGGGAAGCAGAGAGGCCCACGTTACTCTCATGGTCACAGATTGTGGTAATTGCTGAATACTTGGATGAGTTGTCAACTTGATAGCTGTTTGTCATGTCCAACTTAATTGGAGCCCCATAGAACAATAATGAAGTATCCTCACCATGCAGATGACTTTGTGATTGATGACCGAGCTGAGAAAATCATTTACAAATACAGGCCCAAATTCAGCCTGGTGATGGATCTCATCTTATATTCTCTTGGTCCTCTGAGTGTAGCTCTTTGATTGACACCCTCAACATTGTGATAGCCCAGGATAAAAATCTTGCCTCTAGACACAAAAGAGATCCCTAAATTGACTCACTCTTATTGAAATAGAGCAAAACTTTGTTAGTCCTTTTTCTAGCTGATGGAAGGTTTAGTGCATATATATTTTTAATGCTGTGTGGGTGAGAATATTACATTGGAAGTAATATCGGTTGATTGACATTTTAAAAAATTGAGTTCCATTTTTGCGTGGTCATTTTCTCAGTTAGCTGTGCAGAAGCAAGAGGGTGCTGGAGGCCCTGGCAGTCCCTGCACAGTGATGCCTCCTTTGGGAAGAGGTGCTGTGAAGGGCATGGAGGATGTGATGATTTAATGATCAGTTTTCCCTTGCACAAGTTTTCCCACTTCTTTTCCACAGTGAGTTAAGTCACATAGCAACAGAATTCTTTTTGCTCTTCAAAATATTAAACTCACCATTAGAAATAATTATGTTAATTAAAAAGTATAAATGAAAGAAAATTCCAGTGTGACCTAATAACCTGCAACAGTCATTTGCAGGGAAAAGATGCTATCAGTCATACGGAGGAGGATTGAGTGATATTTTAAAAAGAATCAAGTTGCTAGTAATCACCAGGAGTTGTTCTCATTATAAGGCAAAGGGATCAACTCAGGCAAGAGGGTTCAGTAAACAATGAAAGGTAGAATAAAATTAAGTTATGTGATACCATTGTTGCAATGTAATATGCAATGCATTCATATAGGTATATGTATAAAGATTCTGGCATTTGTATTTTCCCTTTAGAACCGTATTAGTATTTATCTGTTGCTCTCAGGACTTAGAAATGTACTCCCAAAGTTCTTGAACAAAGATATTGGCAGGAACATAGAGCAATCAACAATAATATATAGTGACTTGTGATATCTTATTCAATTATAAAGTAAGTATGGGAAAATCCATCCATTTTTTTCACTGTCATCCATTAATGCACATAATTACATATTGAGAGCCTTCTAGGTGGTGGAAATTCAGGGTTAATGTTAGTTTTACATCAGTTTTGTGATTGTAGAAATACAAGTGATTGTAGGTAGTATATGTAGAAATGCATGTTTGCATGCATTTATTTGAATATCGTTGAACACCTGTCGTATCTTAAGTACTGTGGTAGGCAGGACTGGAAATGTAGCAATGAATTGGAAAGGATACTCTGTCTCTTTGTGAATTATAATCAGCACTTACCAGTCCTGAGGAAGGTAGAGCTTACTTTAGAGAAGGCTCTGCAGCATTTGAACCTTGGAATGAAATGGCATCTTGTTTTACTCTGTATTTTTTTAATTATAAATGAGATTGAGCATTTCTTCATAAGTTTCTTGTCAATTTTAGTCTCCTCTTTTTTGAATTGATTGGATATATACTTTGTTCATGTTTTCTAATAATTCGTCCTTTCCTTTCTGATTTTATACGTTTTTCATGTGTTTCTTTCTATGATATACATATAATATAGTCATATATATAAGTTATGTATATATGTTATATATATATATACACATACACATATATAACATATATGTTAATACATAACACACACACACACACACACACACACACACACACACACACACACAAAACTTCTCCTAGTCTGGGGCTAATTTTTTATTTTGTTTATGGTGTCTTTTGATGTAGAAATGCTTTTAATTTTAACGAGCTAACTATATCAGTTTTTTCTCTATTTTTGCTTTGTTTGTTTTTCTACCTTTTCTTCTACCATATTGTTTTCTTTGGGTATACAGTATGTTACAGTCATTTCATGAACTTAATTGATTGTTTGCCTTTCCACTTTTCATTTCCTAAAATAATTTTTGTTTAAGATGGAGATTATAAATTTCTTAAGGCTTTGTTAAGCTTTATTTGCACAACTGTGCTCCTTATTTTGAGGGTGAAGGAGATTTTGGCTACTTTTGTTTTGGGTTACCTTTTTTTGATGTGCAGTTTAATAGTTTACTCAGGCTTTCTATTTCTTAAGTATATTTTATAAATTACACTTTTATATAAAATTATCCATTTATTGACATAAAATTATTCAAAATATTTTTAATGATTTTTCCACCTCTAGCTGTAGTTATTTGAAATATTATTTATTAAGGTCTTTTATTTTAAAGACTAAATATATTTTATAGATCCTTCCTATTGTTAGTTTTTATTTCATAAATGTTTTCTTTTACCCTATACTTCTTTCCACATATACTTTTAAAGTGACTGTTCTTCTAGTGTTTTGATTTGAATGCTTAATGTTTTATAATTCATTAATTAATTTTAGCTTTATTGAGGTATAATTAAGAAATAAACTTGTTAGATATTTAAAATGTACATCATGGCAATTTGATAAAAGTAGATGTTGTGAAAGCATTCCCATCATCTAGTTAATTAACACATCCATCTTAAAAAATATTGTTTTATAACAAATTTATTAAGTCACGGACTTACGTATTCATTCTGTCAACAAATATTTACTGAGTATTTCTGATGTTCTTAGCACTGTTCTAGGTATTGCAAATAAAACAACAAGCTACATACACATATATAAAAATCCCTACTTTCAAGGAGCTTATATCCCACTGAGAGAGACAGGTGATTCATCATCAAACGCCAGTATCTAATGTCAGGTAGCTCCAAGTGGTGTGAAAAACAAACAATAAAGCAGAGTGAGAGGAGGGAGATGATGGGCAGGGATGGGGTGCTGTTTTTGCAGGGGGTGGTCAGAGAAGGCACCCTGAGGACGTGACGCTTGAGAAGGCCTGAGCAAAGCAAGGAGGTGAGTCAGATATTGTCTAGGGGAGCTCATTCTGGGGAGAGACCATGGAAAAAAGCTCCAAGGAGGGAGCATGTTATGCAGAAGGAACACTTCTGGTCTGTTCGAAGAATGGCAAGAAGGTCAGAGTAACAGGAGATGACTTTTATTTTGAAAGAGTACCTTTGTTGACAGGAGAACTAACTGGAGTGAGGGCTGGAGGGTAAGCCAGGAGGCCAAGGTGACAGACAGTCCAGATAAGAGGTGACAGTGGTTTGCACTACAGAGGTAATGGTAGAAGAGAGAGTATTTGGAACGTATTTTGGAAATTTGGCCCACTGGTCTTGCTGATGAATTGGATGTCAGATAGAATAGCAAGAGAAGAAGCAGGGATGATTCCTAAGATTTTTGCCTGAACACCTGGGCAAAAGGGGTCACCACTTAGTAAGAGGGACTTGGGAGGATCAGATACAGAAATGAAGAGATGCTATAAAATTAAGCTGGTGGTACTTATTTATTGTTTTGCTGGTTGTTTACTTGTTCTCATACCCACTCCCTGACCCACCTCCTTTTTCCTGTATCATGGGGGACTGCAATGATTTCTACCCCACGAGTAACCTAACTGCAACCACTACAACTGTTTTGAGAAGGTAACCAGTGGCCTCCACTGCGGGCGTGTAGGTGGAGAAGAGAAGACACTGGGCCCTGGTAGTGTGTAAGGTTGGGAAGGCAGAGTCAGGAATGGGGGCAAGGTTGGGGAGGGGGGAAGATCTAAAGCATATGTTGTTGCAGAAGAAAAGTAAAAATGTATAGAATAACAACTGGAAACTGACCACTGGGAAGGTTTTTGGCAACACTGACAAGAATGATTTGTTTTGGAGAAGTAGGAATTTAAATATGTCTTAGTGGATTGGTCCCTTTTCATCGTTGATATTCCTCTTTAATGCTATTCATGTGTTTGGCTTCAATTCTGTTTTCATCTGAAATTATATTGCCACATCAATTTTCTTTTGATAAGTGTATTAGTTTTCTAGAGCTGCCATAACAAAGTACCTCAGACTGAGTGGCTTAAACAGTAGAAATTTATTTTTTCACAGTCTGGAGGCTTGATGTCAGAGATTGAGGTCTCAACAGGATTGATTTCTTCAGAGAACCCCTCTGTTCAGTTTGTAGATGGCTCCCTCTTCCTGTGTCTTCACATTCTTTTCTCTCCGTATGTGTCTGTGTCCAAATTTTCTCTTCCTATAAGGACATTGGTAACATTATATTAGGACACTTAATGACCTCGTCTTAAATTAATTTCCTCTTTATAAACTTCATCTCCAAATATAGTCACACTCAGGTAGGACTTCAACATGTGAATTTGAGGGAGGGAAATACAATTTGGCCCATAACAATTACTATTAGTCCAGTGTACATTTTCTGTCTTTTTTTATGTGGCTTTGTTTTACATATTATTTTATAAAGCAGCAAATGACTAGACTTTATAAACACAATCTAATTACATTAAGTTTGATTCATCTTTTAATGTGTAACTTTGCTCCCTTTATTTTATTGTGATTTTAATATTTGGACCTAGTTTTGTCACAGTCTTTTATGATTTCTGTTTCTCATAATTTTTCTTTGCCTCTTTCTTCCTCTTCTCTCTTCCTCCTAATTTCCCATGAATTAGGATAGTTCTCAATATTCCCCTTTCTCTACCCAGACATTTGAAAACTTAACGTTGCCTTTCTTTCTTTTTTCTGTTAAGTATCCTTAAATTAGTCACGTGTGTACCTACCTATACATTTTTTAAACAAAGCTCAAGATGTTTCAGTATTTCTATTTTCTTCCAGAATATGCTTTAACTCTGCTTTGAACATATTCCATATTATTGTCGCCTAGAGATTTAGATGTTCATTAAAAATTAGTACTTTCATAATTAACATTTAATTTTCCAGCATATTTGATTAATTTCTGTAATACTTTCAATTTTGTATAATGTCCTTTGTGTCAGTCATAATACTGCAGTAACAAACAACTTTAGAAAAAGTAGTGGCTTAAGTAACACTTTTAGTTCTTGTTCATGTCAGGTTGGCTAGAGGCTCGGCTAATGAGTCCCGAAGTCCTGCCTGGAAAAGCAGCCCCACCTGGGCGAGTGCTGGTGGCCTGACAAAGGGGCAGGGGACAGTGGGCATGTGCTGGCTCTTAAAGTTTCTTATATATCACTTTTGCTCACATTTCCTTGGCTACAAGTAAGTTATATGGCCCAAGCCTGACTTCAAGAGGGACAGGAAAATATAATTCTCTCATGGTGGGTGGTGGTGGTGGTGGGGCATTAAATCTTGGCGAGCCCTGCAAGTCACATTCACCTTCAGTCTGGCTTCCTTTTCCTTCTTGTTAAAATGTATTTGTTAATAATTCTTTTAATAAGCATCCGTGGGTGGTAAACACTTTTATTTTTATAAGTGTAAAAAAAGCCTTTCTTTTGCCCTCACTCTTAATTAAGTGTTTAGCTGCGTATAAAAATTAAAGCTTACTGTTTCTTTCCCTGAGCACTTCGAAAATATCATTCGTCTTTTGGCTCGTATTGCTGTTAATGGAAGTTTTGTTGCTAGCTTAATTGTCATTATTTTGTAGGTCATCTGTCATTTGGGGCAGCTTTAGGTTCTTTTTTTCATATGAACATGGATTTATTCTTCTTTATCCTGCTCAGAATTTGGAGTACACATTGGAGCTAAGGACTTTTGTCTTTTTTTTTTAACTCTGAAACATTCTCATGTTATTTCTTCAATTCTCTTTTTCTGGAACTTCTATTGGATACACATTGGAGCTGCTCAAATTTACTTTTTTTTTTTTTTTGGTCTGGTCTAGAATTTATCCTATTACATTTTTTTTTTGTGCGTGTGATTTTTTTTTTCTTTCCAAGATTATGAATTAATTATTTTTCATAAGCACCTTGTTTTATTTCAGTGGATTTAGGAGTATATTTCATTATTTATTGTTACATACTTTTAAATGTTGTTGTTTCTTGGCCATACTAACCATGTATATTTTAACATCTTCATTAGACTGTTTTGTGACATAGAATTTATTTACAGAAAGCTAATTAATTTGTTTGCTTATTCATAGCTCTCTTTGTGAACATTAGTTTTCTTTGTGTTTTGGAATTTGGGTTTACAAACTCATCTTAGGCAGGGAGTTTTATTTTCCCTTGCTCTTTTCCTTTGCACTTTCCTCTTCCTGCCTAGTTGTCTTCACTCAGGCCTGTACACCCATGTTAAGAACGAGGTTTTATAATAGTAAACTATTTCTGATGGTACTGGGGGTATAGTTGTTCCCCTTGTGGAGCCAGAAGGAAACCTGGGTTCTTTCACTTCGTTGGATTCCTGGCGTTCTGACAGTTGAAGCCTCGAGCCTCATTCAGCAGCAATTTTAAAGACTTCCTTTCAGGAGCAGTGGACCTCCACCTTCTAGGTTCTGGCTTCAAGTAATCAACTTAGCTCTAGATACTCTCATGGCAAAGAACCCTGTTAGTCTCTATTATCTTGTAGGAGTAGCATTATGACTATCACCAGTATCCGATAGGCCATGGTTTGAGGAGCCTCACTCCTCTCCATCATTGTTTTGGGTTTCTGTCTCTTTTTTGATTGACAGGGAGGTTTGGCTTGCTTTAGAACTTGATATATCTTTCTGGTTGGTTGTTTTGTTTTCCTTTTTTAATTATGTAAATGTCAGGTGTACACCATTGTAATTCAATACCTGTAGACACTAGAAAAAAGTCTGGTTACATCCATCATCAACAACTGACCCACTTTACCTCCTTCACCCACCCCTCAATCCCCTTTCCTTCTGGTAACCATTTATCTGTTCTCTGTACCTATGAATTTGTTTTTGTTTTATTTTATTTTTATTTTTAGATTCCACATATGAGTGAAATTACAAGGTATTTGTCTTTTTCCTTCTGACTTACTTTACTTAGCATCATAACCTCAAGGTTTATCTATATTGTCACAAATGGCAAGATTTCATTCTTTTCCATGACTGGGTAGTGTGCGTGTGTGTGTGTGTGTGTGTGTGTGTGTGTGTGTGTGACATTTTCTTTATCCATTCATCCATGAATGGACACTCAGGTTGTCTCCACATCTTTGCTATTATGAACAATGCCGCATTAAGCATGGGGGTGCATATATTTTTTCAAATTACAGTTTTTCTAGTCTTTGAAAAGTACACAGAGGTGAAATTGCTGTGTCATATGGTAGTTCTATTCTTAATGTTTTGAGGAATCTCCATACTGTTTTTCTTAGTGAATGTACCAATTTACAATCCCACCAATAGTGTATGAGGGTTCCCTTTTCTCCACAACCTCTCCAGTACTTATTATTTCTTGTCTTTTTGATAGTAGTTCTTCTATTAATAATAGGTATAAGGTGATATCACACTGTGGTTTTAATTTGCATTTCTCTAATGGTGTTAAGAGGCTTTTCATATGCCTGTTGGCCATTTGTATTATTCTTTGGAAAACTGTATTCAGATCCCTGCTCATTTTTTTTTCTTACATCAGGTTGTTTAATTATTATTTTTTTTTGTTAAGCTGCATGAGTTCTTTATTTATTTTGGATATTAACCCCTTATCAGGTGCATGTTTTGGAAATATCTTCTCCCATTCAGTAGGTTGCCTTTTTGTTTTGATGATTATTTTCTTCATTGTGTAAGAGCTTTTAAGTTTGATGTAGGCCCATTGGTTTAGTTTTGCTTTTGTTTTCCTTGCCTTTGGAGTGAGGTCCACAAAAACATTGCTAAGACCAATGTCAAGGAACTTACTGCCTATGTTTTCTTGTAGAAATCTTATGGTTTCAAGTCTTATGGTCAAGTCTTTAATCTATTTCAAGTTAATTTTTTGTATATGGTGTAAAATAGTGATCTAGTTTCATTCTTTTGCATGTGACTGTTCAGTTTTCCCAACACCATTCATTGAAGAGACTGTTATTCCTCTATTTTATATTCTTGGCTCCTTTGTTTTTAGTTTTCCATACATATGTGTGTTTATATCTGGGGTTTCAATTCTGTTCCATTTATCTGTGTATTTATTTTTGTGTCAATACCATACTGTTTTGGTTACTATAGCTTTGTATTGTAGCTTAAAGTCAGGGCGCTTGATACCTCCAGGTTTGTTCTTCTTTCTCAGGTTTACTTTGGCTATTCAGAAACTTTTGTAGTTCCATGAAAATTTTAGAACTGTTTGTTCTAGTTCTGTGAAATATGCCATTGGAATTTTGATAGGGGTCGCATTAAATCTGTAGACTGTTTTGGGTAGTATGGACATTTTAACAATATTAATTCTTCCAAACTGTGAGCATGGAATGTCTTTTCATTTATTTGTGTTTTCTTCAATATCTTTCATCAGTCTCTTATAGTTTTCCCTGTATAGTTTTTTCACCTCCTTGCTTAAATTTATTGCTAGGTATTTTATTCTTTCTGATGCAATTGTATACAGGAGTGTTTTTTAAATTTATCTTTCTGATAATTCATTATTAGTGTATAGAAATGACATATATTTCTGTATATAATTTTGTATCCTACAACTTTACTGAATTCACTTATTAGTTCTAAGAGTTTTTTATGGAGTCTTTACAGATATATATATCCATAAACTATATATATAGTGTTATGTCATCTGCAAATAGTGACAATTTTATATTTTCCTTTCTGATTTGGATGCCTTTTATATTTCTTTTTCTTGTCTGACTGCTGTGGCTAGGACTTCCAATATCATGTTGAATAAAAGTGGTGAGACCGGGAATCATTGTCTTGTTTCTGATCTTAGAGGAAAAACTTTCACCTTTTTTCATTGAGTATATTAGCTGTGAGTTTGTCATGTATGACCTTTATTATGTTGAGGTACATTATTGCTAAACCCACTTTGCTGAGAGTTTTTATCATAAACGGGTGTTGAATTTTATTAAAGGCTTTTTCTGCATCTATTTAGAAGAGCAAATACTTTTTATTTTTCATTTTGTTAATGTTGTGTATTGCATTGATTGATTTATGGATGTTAAACCATGCTTACATCTCTGAAATAAATCCCACTTGGTCATGGTGTATGATTCTTTTAATGTATTGTTGAATTCAGTTTGCTAACACTTTACTGAGGATTTTTGCATTTATACTGTTCAAGGCTATCAACTTGTAGTTTTCATTCTTTTGTGAAGTCTTTTCCTGGTTTTGGTATCAGGTTAATGATGGCCTCATAAAATATGTTACAGCATTTTTTCCTCTTCAATATTTTGGACCAGCTTCAGAAGTATAGGTATTAATTTTTTGAATGTTTGAAAGAATTCATCAGTGAAGCTTTCTGGTCCTGGACTTTTGTTTGTTTGGAAGTTTTTAATTACTGATCCTATATACTTAATAGTAATTGGACTACTCAAGTTTTCTATTTCTTCATGCTTCAGTCTTGAAAGATTGTATGTTTTTAGAAATTTATCCATTTCTTACAGTTGTCCAACTTGGCATATAGTCATTCGTGATATTCTCTTATGATCTTTGTGTTTCTGTGGTATCAGTTGTAACTTTCCTTTTATTTCTGGTTTTATTTATTTGAGCCCTCCCTCTTTTTCTTGGTTTGTCTATTTTGCTTGTTTTCAAAAAAACAGCTTAGTTTCATTGATTTTTTTCTATTTTTTGTCAGAAAATAAAAGCAGATTTAATCAAAGATTCAATGCGATCCACTTTCACAAAAAATTTTCACACAGTCTTGTCTTTGTTTTTATGTTGTATTTCTTGGCTCTTTAGTTCTATACTTTGGCTCCTTCGATGTTCATGTTTGTCAGACTGGTTCTTACCATCACTGTGATCATTTTTGTGGGAACATTCTTTGTTTCTGATACACTTTCTAGATTTTTCTTTGCTGAGGGTATGTTCTCTTTTTTTCTTTTCTTTTTTTTTCTTACTTTTCAACACTATCATTTCTTTCTTGACTGCCATTTCTACTTCATTTATTTGATTTTTTTTTTTGCTTCACTTTTATGCTTACTTGATTTCTCTTTGCTCCTACTTCTACTTTGTTTCCTGCATTTATACTTCTATGTTGCCTTTCTGTTTCTACTTCTACTGTGTTTTTTTCCCTTTTACTTGAAACCCTTTTTGTCATTGCTATACTGCCTATGATCTTTGCCTTCTTTATGTTTTTTTCCTTCTATTTCATCTCTACTTCTCTGTTCCTTCAACAATTGTCTTGATCACGCTTTCTCTCCTTTTCTCATCATGACCTATTTCTTCATCATAGTCACGATCTTGTCTTCTCTCTCATTTTCTTTCTCTCTTTCTCAATCCCTGTCCCTTTATCTCCTTTCCTATCATGACTTCGACTATGACGTCTATGCTTTTTCCCTACTCCTGTTATTCCTGTGTTTTAATTGCTCAGTCAATACTTTGGAATCCTCATCTTTCTTTCTCTCTTTCTTTGGCTTTACTCTCTAGCCCCTGGCATTCTTTTGCTTTTTCTAATTCTTAATTAAAACCATTAACAGGACACCATGGCCCTCCCGATAACGGCTTCTACTTTTTGATATTCTTGGGGACCTCTGTGGAGTCAGTGATCTCCTTGTGGACCTTGAACTTCTGTGTTAAACATGTCTGTTTATTTCCTCAGTACCTTCCTTCCTATTTTTCTTGATTTTTCTGGGCTGAGTTTTAATTTATTGATTGATAGTCTTCTTAACTAGAACCGGAATTCTTGGAAACAAGGTAGAAAACCATTCCAGTTTTGTGAGAAAAGACCATGCAGCATTTCTCCAATGATCGTTATACAGCTTCCACTAGCCTTCACAGCTAGCTCCCTTGTTGATAATCCTCTTTGTTGTCAAGATTCAAACTGGTCCTATGGATCTGTAAGGGGCTGTGTGTACCTTATATACATAAATCCAAGGTCTCTGATATATATATAGAATCTATGTGTGTTATGAGACCCATCACTTGCCTGAGAGTTAACTTTCGAGTAATTAATTTGTATTAACAGGCAAAAAGCTGTAAAAACAATTCCTCCTGTTCTAACACCTCAAACTTCAACATAACCCCCACCCTCCCACCCCACCCCCATCTCACCACACACACATACATCTCTGTTTGGCCCACTGTTTTCCTGCTTCCTTTCTCCCATGGTTCACCATGTGTGACCTTAAAATAGCTTTCATCTACCACCTCATAGAGCTCATAGAGCTGCACTTTGAAATAAGGCTACCACAGGATATTGGTGAAGGCCAGAGGCTGAAGTTCATAATCTTTTCTTTGTCACATAGCAGCTGCACATTGCCCAGCTTGCCCAAGACCTCCAGCTTGGTGGCACTGCCATTGCTGCCCTGCAGCTGGATCGCACTCGTCTCTTTCCTATTGTCTATTGCTTTTATTTCTGTTCTAATCTTTATTATGTCCTTCCTCCTCCTACTTTTGGGCATCATTTGTTTCTATTTTTCTTGTTCCTTTAGGTGTAAAGTTAGATTGTTTATTTGAGATCTTTCTTGTTTCTTGAAGTAGGCTTGTATTGCTCTGAGCTTCCTCCTTAGAACTGATTTTGCTCTATCCCATGAATGTGGGTATATTGTATTTTTTAAATTTGTTTCTAGGTATATTTTTTATGGTTTCTTTCTCATCTATTATTTATAAGTGTTTGAAGCAGAAGGGTTATATCAACTTTGGGTTTTGAACTTACTCAGCCATTCTAATGGGAACTATTAATACCTGTCCTCATTTCCTCCCTTTATCATAAATGCCATCAAAACATTAAAATATAGGTCATTCAGTAAAAAGGAAGACACATCTTAAAAATCCAGTGATGCTTTCTTTTCCTTTAGATTCTCAGATTAAGATATGTGTTGGCATCACTGTTCTATAGCACAGCAGTTACGAGCATGGGTTCTTCCATTTACCCACCATATGACTGGAGAATGATTTACATGTTTGTGGTGTGGGTATAACAAGTTTTAACTGCTGTATAGAGCTATTGAAGAGATTACATAGAATAATAAATGTGAAGAACCTTGCCAAGTTCCTGTGCATGACAATTGTAGGTATATATAGTTCAACTTATAATTCAAGTATAATCACTAGGATGATAGCAGACACATTTTGAAGTTTTTTCTAACAGTGGCATGAAGGAGTATCTGGTACATACATAAGGCAATATTAGAGGTGCTGGGATGTCTTTTCTGTTTCCCAAACAACTTTTTAAAAATATCATTTTAGAGAGACTTTTATTTGGATTAATACATCTCTTTTAAGTCAGTGGTTGCTACGGCAGAGTTATATGTCAAGCTGAGCAGTGGAGGTTTCTGCACACCTACTTTCCTAGCTGTGAGTTTTGTTGAATTGCTTTTCCTGATTGCTGATTGTGGAAAACAAGGAATTAGAGTTTTATTTGGGTAGGGAGAACTTATGGTACTGCCCGTGGTGGGGAGATGGGCCTACATGAGACATGCTAGGAGGGTTTCTAGTAACGGATAAATGATACAACATAGGTGGACAGAAGCCTCAGAGGCAGGGATAAAAATGCAAGATGTATCATCCAGCTTAAGCTAACCCATACTATAGTAACAAATAACTCAAAAATATTCATAAACTACAATAAGAAAGGCTAATTTGGTCATGTTATGGGCCCTATCTGGGAAAATTTATAGCTTATGGCCAAAGGAAAGGAGAACGTGAAGGAGCCATGTAGTGGCTCTTATGCTTCTGCTTGGAAGTGACACATCTCACTCCCACTCACATTTTATTGGCAAAAGCAAGTCATATGGCCAAGCTTGAACTATAATACAGTCCTTCACAGCTTATAGTGCAAAGTAGCTGGTAACTGTATAAGTGACATTCGCAGACTTTTTGTGGAACCAAGAACTGTTACAATTTCCATTGCTTTCCTTAACAACATGTTCTTACCATAGGTGTGTCATGAATTTCTCACCATGTTTTTTGGTTAATGTTGCAAAAGCATGAGGAATCAGGAAACTCAGTAGAGATGAAACATAATATCAATATTTATTCTTGTTATATACTGAATTCTGTCTGTCTCCCCCAAATTCATATATTGAAGTCCTAATCCCCAATACCACAGAGCATGACTGTATTTGGAAATAGGGCCTTTTAAAGGTGTAATTAGGTTAAAATGAGATCATTTCGATGGACCCTAATTCAATTTTGCTGATGTCCTTATAAGAATAGGATATTAGGATATAGATACACACAGACAGAAGATGGTGTGAAGACATAAGGAGAAGATCATCTCCAAATAAAAAAGAGAGGCCTCAGAAGAGACCAATCCTGAAGACATCTTGATCTTGGACTTCCAGCCTCCAAAATTGTGAGAAAATCAGTATCTGTTGTGAAAGCCACACAATCTATGATATTTTGTAATGGCTTCTCTAGCTAACTAATACAAGGCTTTAACTTACATTATGAGAAATTTCTACTGACCACCCCCCACCCCCATCTAGAACATAATGAATAGCAAATGATCCCAGTCTGTCTTTATCTGGGGATTAGTATTGAAGAATTATCTTGAGGCTTTTTAAGGGCAAGGACCATGATCACTGCCATAAAAAATTCTGCCCCTTTGTTTCCCAATCCTCCGTGTTTTCTTGCTAGCCATCTCATTCAGATAACAATGGCTCAAGGCAAGCCCATTGGGAATGTTCCTTCTCACTGCTGGTGACAGTGTACTGATTAGTCTAGCTAGCTGTGCCTATCTGCTTTTATTCCCTCAAGTTAGATACAGGGACTTGAACTTGAGATTTGTTTATGATGAATTTATTCTCAAATTCTAAACAAGTAATGCATTATAGATGTGTTGGAGTCCAAACAAGTAATCAAAATATATAATAACGCTGTTGGTTCAATAGCCACATTGCACACTTTCCACTCTGGCACTGTTGAGGCTATTCTGAAAACAGCTGCCAGTGTGTGTGTGTGTGTGTGTGTGTGTGTGTGTGTGTATGTGTGTGTGTGTTAGTACATACTAGGTGTTCTTATTCAATAAAGTTGCTGAGAAAATAAGTGATGACATATACACTATTCTCTCTTCATGGAGGAAAATGCCAACCATTCACAGATCATTGAAAGTTGTGCTCAGTTGACATTCCCAGTCTTATCTACCAGGAAAGATTTTATTGCCAGCACCACCCTATCTGTAGTCTTATAGGGTCTTGGTGCTTAAAGCAAAGATGCCTCTATTTGAACACTTGGAGTTTAAAAAAAATCTCATGTACCCTGAAATCCCTTTTGCATTTTAAAAATTGTGTCTGAATTCTCAATGCAGTCAGAGTGACTGTTTGTTAGACAAAATGTATCTCCAAACTATCAAGGGATTTTCATAAGCAATTGGGATTACTCCAAAATACATTGCAGATAGGTATCAACTATCATATTTGAATTTGTATTCTAGCGCTGAGAGCAATTTGTAGCACATTATAAATCATGGCTCCTCCCTCACAATTTCAGAATGCTCCTGTCTGTGACAAGCACTAAGTACTCTGTTGCTACAGTAGCAACATCAGAAATTGCCTAGAGATATCACACAAAACTGAATGACAGGAGAAAATTTCATAATCACTTTATAAGTACAACCCTTTAGTATAGCCCAATCTCCTTCAACCTGAGAAAAATTGAGATGAGTTTCGATTGAGAATGTTAATTGGAAACTGATATGCTTGGCTTTCTATCACAGTATTTAAATGTTGCCAGAAAAGTTAACTTACTGTCTTCTTTTTCCAAAGTGAAAGCTTAGATTCCAGAAAGTACAAGCCAAAGCCACAGAGAAAAATCCTAAAATTGCAAACTCTATAGCTATGGATTGACCCCCAAAATAGATTTTATTATTTAATGTAATAAAAATTCTAATGAGCTGCAGAATAGTAAAATCTCTAGTTTAGCAGGAGATTGAAGTATTTTTTGGATTGTGCTATCTGTGAAAGCCATCAGAGACAATAGAGTCTTGATAAATATCCAGTCTAACATTTGCAAAAAGCATTAACAATATATCACACCTCACTACCAGCTGCAAACCCATAATATTATTCACAAATTATGTATTTAAGTTTGGGGAGCTGGAGACATTTTTGTAATGCTAATATATTAAGACATTCCCTCCAGAGAGGTTCTATAGAACCTCTGCCTGCATTTTTCATATTCACCTTACTGCTTGACCATGTGATGATTTTGAAATTGTTGCCTGGCTACACCAATCTGCCAGCATTCAGAGGGGTCAGGTTCAGAATTGTTAGTTCCCAAACTAGACTATAATTTATATAATTTATCTAAGGAAGTTTCTAAATCCATTAAAAATACTCTTAACTGTTAGTTGATTCATTCTGAGGAAAGAGAAAGGGGTTACTTTGAATAATGAAATGATAATAAGACCAGAAAAATTAAAATTAAATATCATGCAAATAACATGGGCATGGGGATTATTACTTAAGATATACCTTTATTCTTACTATTTTGATTAACAAATGACATAAAAAACGGCAGAATAGAAAAAAATAAGTAAATTTATAGCAGATGCTTTTACAGAGACCTAAAACTTTTAAGTATCCCAGAGGAAGTAGAATTAATTTATGATGAGATTGGAGTCTTTGATATCTCTATTAAGAGTAACAAGAAAGAGGCATATGGTGGGGAAATATCAGTAAGGTAGACGTGTCTGGCTAAATGGTATAAAATGAAAGCATTAATTAAGACACAGGAACAATAATAACAATTGTAGCAGCAGCAACAGCAACAATGATGGTTATATAATTAAAAGCCAAAGTGAAAGGAGAAAGGAAGTGAGGATGGGTAAAGGTCATTCTATGTAGTTATTATTTTACCCAAGCAATAATTAATTACTAAATGAAACTCAATAGACCTAGTCTTGATAGCTGATTTGACTTCCTTTCATTAGATGCTAAAGTGCTGGACAGTAAGAAGCCACTAGACAATGAAGATGAAGCAAGAAAATAGGTACAGACGGGCTATCTTGGAAGAAAGAGCAGGGATGGGAAGAAACCATAAAGTCAGCTTTTAAAATTCCTGTTGGACAGAGACGAGATAGAAAGTGGTTATCTTCAGGTGATGCCAGAAATTCATTTTAACTGCAATCTTTTCTTGCAGTCAACATTTATTTGAGCCTTTGACAAGTGATAAAATTGATAAATTTGACTTACACTTCTCTTTCTCTACCTGTCTGTCCATCTGATAAATTTGAACAATAAATAGCTATCAAATTGGAAGTAAATATATCAGCTTTCATTTATCTTCAGAGATAGCATATCGTATGGTTAAGAATACAGCAGAGCCTTGAACAACATGGGTTTGAATTGTACGTATCCAAAAATTCGAGTGTAAGTGGACCCATGCGTTTCAAACCTATGTTGTTGAAGGATCAAGTGTATAATTCAACCATGGTTGGGATGATAGTTATACTTGAATTTTCAACTGCCTAGGGGTCAGCTCCCTTAGCCCCCGTGTTGTTTAAGGGTCAATTGTACTAGCTTTGGAATTTCCTCATCTATAAAATTAGGTCAATAATAACTACCTCATACAGTTGATTAATGACTCAGTGAGATGGTGCCTATGAGCACTGGACTTGACTCACAGTATGCATTCAATAATCTTTAAACATTATAATATTATAACTATTAATATTTTTATTATGGTTGATTATAGGTAAAAATAAAGTGGGATGACAGAATTTATTTATTTTACTAGGAAAAATTTAATACATTATTCCAAGATTCATTGGGCATCTTTAAACACTTGAAGGGAAAGATTATTTTCCCATTAAAAATAGGATAAATAATAATTTCAAAATAACATCCTCAGAGAGCTATATATTCATTTGAATAAGTATTTTAGTCTCTGTAATCTTTATATCATAATGAAATTCAGATTAGAATTAATATATAATGAAAAAGTAGTTTTTATGAATAACTTACTCCTGTTGTAGAGGAAGTTTACAATTGATGTGTGTAGTATATTTACAAAGCCCATGGTGTTCTCAACTATTCTATTTGACATTTAGTTAATGCAAGAATTCTTCTCCTTGACAATGAGAAAAGAACATTACACAAGTCACCATGTCCTGAAGATTTCTAGCTCACTTGCTTTATGTTCATTTAACTGATTGCTTTTTTATAATTACCTTACGCCTGGCTAGATACCAAACTACAAAAGGATCATTCCACTTTGCTGTTGCATATTGCCTTCAGTGTTTAAACTAGCAGAATTTTTAAAATGAATATTGGCCCTAAAATAATCCTTCCTCCACAAAAAAACCAAATAAGAAAAACTTCTTAGATGAAATTTGGAAATTAAAAACCCTTTCCAGGTAGCAAGTAATTAAGACTGCTGCTTCCTTTATTTCCCAAACAGAGACTGAGGACTTCCACTACTGGGGAGAATGGAATAGTTTGAATCAAATTTACATTCCTGATGAGAACAACCAGAAAAGATAGAACATACACACACACACACACACACATTCCATATGTTAAAGACACCAAGGACATAAAGAAGCAATAAAAAAAACACAAGGACTGAAATTTTAGAGAGAAGAGAACCTCTTAGAGATTAGCTAATAATCTTCATTCTCTTTTATTCTAAAGGATTTCGTCGGTTCTGGGCATAAGCTGATGTTTTGGGTTTGAGGCCTCCAACATATAAGTACTTATCTCTCAAGATATTTGCTAAATTCTGAAAGTATCTTTGAGGCTAAGTTTAAAAATAGAGGTAGGGGGATTTCCCAGAGTCTCTTGGTTCTGGGGCAACAAAGACTTACCAGACTTTCAGTTAAAAGCTCTTTTACAAGTGCCTTGCTCTAGAAACCTGGTCAAATTACACAGCCTTGACTCAGCTTAATCCCTGATTGGATAAAGGTGATCACTCTCCTCCTGAGGTTATCACTGTGTGAGGTGTGTAAATATCTAATCAACCATTACGTTGTTTTATACACCTGAAACTAATAATAATAAAAAATAAAAAATAAAATAAAAAGGTGGATTATTAAAAAATGAAACTTAAGAATTACTTACTTCTGGAATTTCTCATTTAATATTTTTGGACCATGGTTGGCTGCATGTAACTAAAACCATGAAAAATGAAACTGCAGATAAATGGGTAGGGCACTAGTGTATGCTACATCTAATCTGTTCATTGACTTAACAAAAAAAATGTTTTGGTGAAGGCATTCAAAAGACCTTTATACTCTGGTTAGATAATCTATGTAGCTAAGGTTCGGAGACAGTTCAAATCTTGTATCCTGCCTTCTGCAGGGTTGGGTAGAGAGTGAAAGTCACAGAAGGTCAAATGGCAGTAGAGAGAAAAAGGACAAAGTAGAAAGAAAGGCTGTGGGGAGGGGACAAAAGAAATCAAAGTGTGAACAACAGGTGGGCGAGTGGACTATTGTAATTTCAATACAAAGGGCTTGCATCCAGAATGTATAAAGAATTCCTACAAATCACTAATAGAAAGATAACATGATTTCATTTATATGAAGTTCAAAAACAGGTGCAACTAAGCTTTGGTGTAAAACCACAATTTTTATTACCCTTGATTGGGCTAATGACTAGAACAGGCATGAGAGGAACTCCTGGTGTCCTGGAGTTATTCTGTTTCTTGATGTGAGTATTGGAGACATGGCTGCATTCATTTTCAGAAAAGTCATTGTGATTTAAGTAACTACTGTATGTAAAACTTCACTAAAAAGCTAAAAACAAAGCGAAACCAGTAACAATGCCCTCAATATAGATCTGCTACTGCATACCAGAAAATGCTAGAACAACGTTGTCCAACCTGAGGCCCTTGAGCCATATATGGCCCAGAATGGCTTTGAATATGGCCCAACACCAAGTCGTAAACTTTCTTAAAACAGTTTCAGATATTTTTTGTGTGTGATTTATTTATTTATTTATTTATTTATTTATTTATTTATTTATTTTAGCTCATCAGCTATCATCAGTGTTAGTGTATTTTATGTGTGGCCCAAGACAATTCTTCTTCCGATGTGGCCCAGGGAAGCCAAAAGCTTGTATACCCCTGCTGTAGAAGAAAGGCAGGGCAGCTGCTTGTGAGAAAGAACTTCTCCTTTCCAAATACTGTGGTCAAGCAATGTCCACTAAAAATTTTAGATTATACAACACATCAGCAAAAAAATAGTTTGAGCAAGAATTTATAATATACTTAAGTTTGCTCACATACTCATTATGAATATTATAAACATGTGTTTGGTACCTCATAGCATTCTATGTCCATGTTTTGTATGTGATGAACACATGACCACAATTAAATGTATAAAGAGTAAAATAAAGGTAAAATAAGCAATATTTTAAAGGTAAGTTTTTTTTTTTTAATCTATCAATTATATGAAATTCTGTGGAGGTTTTTACCCCTTTAAAAAGAAAAAAGGATGAGAGGAATGTAATTCAATATGTGAGATATAATTAGGCCACCATTGCTTTTAAACCTCACATTGTGTCAAATGATGAGCTTACACTAGGAATAGAAGTATTCAGTTCAGCCATTTTGTTATTTACTTGTGCCTGTATTATTTATGCTATCCTCAATCTACAGTTTCTTTGAAAAAGTCTTTTAAAGCCATCCGTCCATTTTGTGAGGGGTAATTTCGTTCAAACTAGATGATATAAACCATAAATTCATTTAACCAGGCACATGATATAAACTGTAAGTCAGGGCAACACTTCCAAGCACCTGTTTGGGAAATGTCCATTCTCCCCTTGGTGCCACATGACACCTGACCAGTGTCAATCTATACATTTAGTGCATCTGAACTTATTTGTTTCTTCCTTTAGAATGCAGAAGGTATTATAATATAGAAATTCTAATTCTCAGTGGATTGTCCTAAAGTCACCTAGAAAGCATACACTTCTTGATGGGTAAGTGAAGTCATGTAGTGTTGCTCATAAATCAAGAGCAGAAGTCAGTGCAATTACATCTGGGACTGAGAGGAAGTGCACAGCTCCCATGTGAACTTCACTGCGCCCAGTCCATACATCAACAATAATCAGGGACTACTGAAATGTTTTTTATAATACAACTCCACTGGATATAAAGCAAGGTTTCCATGGAAAAATTTTTCTCTCTCAAATTTCAGGGGAAGAGCAATGGGCTAGAAGTCTGAGAGATTGTTGTGGTCTTAGTTTTGTCTATATTTCATTTCGTCCCAGTGACAAATCTTTTCCTGGGTATGTCACTTTTCTCTCTAGATCCAATTTGCTCAACTACATAATGAAGGATTTGTAATAAGTAAACGGGCAGTCTCCTTCTAGCTATCAGTGTTACAGCCCAAATTGTGTCCCTCTAAAATTTACATGTGTAAGTTCTAAACCCCTAATACCTCAGAAGGTGACTGTCTTTGGGGATAGGGCCTTAAAATAGATAAGAAAGTTAAAATAAGATCATATGGACTGGCCATAATCCAATATGGCTGGTGTCTTTTTAACAGGAAATTAGGACACGGAGACACATAGAGGGAAGACCATGTGAAGACAAAGAGAGAAGATGGCCATCTTATAAGCGAACAAGACTGGTCTCAGAAGAAACCTACCTTGCTGACATCTTAGTTTCAGACATCTGGCTTCTAGAATTGTGAAAAAATAAATTTCTGTGGTTTAAGCTACCCAATATTTGATACTTTGTTGTGGCAGCCCTAATAAACAAATAAATGATCCCCTTCCCCACAGCTTTATTGAGGTAAAACTGACATATAACATTGTGTAAGCTTACGGTGTACAATATAGTGATTCAATATACACATACATTGAAAAATGATTACAACTGTAAGGTTGGTTAACACATTCGTCATCTACATAGCTACAATGTTTTGTGTGTGGTGAGAACTTTTAAGATCTCTCTTACCAAGTTTCAAATATACAATATAGTATTGTTAACTATAGTCACCATGCTGTACATTCCATCCCCAGAACATATTCATCTTATAACTAAAGTTCATACCTTTTGATCACCTTCACAGATTTCCCTATACTAGAAATAAACTTGAAGAATACATTGCATCTATGCTTATATTTGAACTTTTCTTTAAATTTTAAAGTCAACTTCCTGAGACTGTTATCTTTATTAAGTAACTGAGCACAGAAGTGACTAAATTTATTATTCGTATCTAATACTTGAACTTTTAAACTTGCTTGGCGTGAACTACACTTCTCTCTCCTTCTAAATGTGGACTTAGATTATTTGTTTACAGATTTTTCCCTTACAAAGATTATAACATTAGACAGGTTAGACAGTTGGTGTTCATGAGAAGCCAAGAGAATCCAGGGATGTTTCAGGTTATGGGCACAGTGGTTTTATTGTTACCATTTAATATTTATGGAGAGCCCAAAGCTATGTGGGAAGATTACGCAGTACTTCCTTTTGTGATGCTCAAGTTTCATTTGATGAAATCCTTTACTTGCTCAGGCACCAAAGATTTTCTCAAAGAAACAGTCACCTTATTTGAATTTATAAAAACCTGATTAGTTTTCATTCCACTTATACCCTAGTAACTATTTTCAAATAAAACATCTGGTGTCCAGATAGGATGGCCGTAAATCACATTTATACCTGAAAAACTGAAAGAATGTGAAACACCAAATAGGTTGTTTGATCCAGGAGAATGGACCAAGGTAGCTAATTGTACTCTCTCCTTGTCTTTCTGATAGCCAGAGGCTGGTTTTGAAAGTTAACAAAAGACATTTGTGAGGAGAGATATTAGGCAATAATGCTAAAACTTTGCATAATCCATTTAACAAATGACTTCTTTTCAAATAAGGTACACTGTCAAATGAAGGGAATATAGTAAAGCAAATGTTAAAAGAATAATTTAATCTCTTGCTTCATTTAAAAAATTGTTAGACTTATTGGGATGACATTGATTAATAAGAATTACATAGGTTCCAGGTGTCCAATTCTACAGTGCATCATCTGTGTGTTGCACTCACTATATGTTCTTGCTGCATTTTGAGGAAAAAAACGGCAGGTAAAATATGGAATAGAAAGGGGAGGCAATTTGGCCTCCAGATGCCAGCTGAAGATTTAAGCTTCTTGTTTGGGGCTAATCTGCTGTTCTGCTGCTGGAACACTAGTGAAGAAATGAACATTCCCATAGCCTATGAAATTATTTATAGGCAGAGCAAGGAGATAGTCCCGAGGGGTTTTCAAATGGTGATGGAGATGGGGTGGATGGAGGGATGGGCGTCTTGTGTCTCTCACCCACGTCTTTAACCAGGGGACTTCCTCTTTCGTTGTTTTGCATATTGGACTTTATTTAAGGATTTCCTTTGATTAAAGTGTTTCAAAAGCATAACAACTCTAGGGGCTGGGTATAGAATTCCTCTTGCTGATCTGAGCAGAATTTTGTGCTTGGATATAGACATAGCATGCAGTCGTAAACGATCCCTAAATATTCCAGGCTTTTTCATGCTACCTTGTTTTCCCTTCTGATGGAAAGGCTCCCCTTCCCTTTGTGACTTCCTACTCACCTTGAACATCCTTCCCATTAAATTTACGTTATTTTCCTCTGGATTTAAATATGGCTTGTTTTTCTATAAAAAAAAAAAGGAGACAAAGATTTCTGTCATCAAAATGTTAAAGATTAACCAGTGGTGTAATTAGTACTATCTTTTTTACATAGAATATCTCTTCCAGGAGTGTGGGAGAAAAGAGACTACTCTCTCTTTTTATCTCTATTTTACTCTCCCTCCTCCTTTTTGCTTCTTTCAGCAGAAGGAAGAATGATCTGGCTCTTTTTGGCTTCTGAACATGTTTGATGCCTGCTGAAAGCTCTCACTCCCATGAGTCCACATATGAGACTTCAAGCACATAAAGATTCTGTTTCTGAGAACTTCAGACTGTAGAAATTCATTCATTTAATCACTCATTCACTCAACATGTATCCATGAGGTGCCTATTATTTCAGAGCATAACTAATATGGCTGCTCAGCACTCAAAGGAACTCACAGTGTACAGGAAGAAACAGATCTATGAGCAGATACTTGTCATGATAAAAACAATGGTAAGTAAATGGATGGACCTGGAGATCATCATGCTTAGCGAAATAAGCCAGACAGAAAAACAAAGACCTGTATGACTTCACTCATATGCGGAATATAAAACTGAAAGCAACAAAGAAAAAAGAAATGAACAAACAAACAACCCATGGACACAATCAATAGTTTAATGTTTATTTGGGGACGAGTGGGTCAGGGAGGGGAGAAAGGGGAGGGGGTGGGAGAGGAGAGGGGGGAAGCTAAATATAAGGTGATGGAAAGAGAAGTCACATTAGGTGGTGAACTTATTATACAACAAGTTGACAATGCACTGTAGAACTGTATGCCTGAGACCTATGTAATCCTTGCTAACAGAGGTCACCCCAATAAGTCTAACAATAAAAATGAATTTAAAAAAAAACCAATGGTAATGATGTCCATAGGAGCCAATCTCATCTCCCTCATGGGGCCTCATATACTTGGAATCATAGGTGCTTAAAGCTAAAAGGATCTCTGTTTTCTGCTTGGTCGAGAGCTGTTTGTTTTGAATGACTCTTAAAAAGAAGGTGAAGAAAGATCCTTTGGGGCCATGACAGCATGTAGAGCTTCTGGTCATTCAAAGGGAGCTGGCCATTTCTCAGTATGAGATTTTAAAATTTAACTTGGTGAAAGAAAGCAGTAAAACACCTCACAATGCTTTTTTTTTGTCCCCCCAAACTTCTAACGTCATGTGACTCTGGGATTGTCTTTCTCTTAAGGCAGGGTGTGTTGTAGTACTTAGAAACTGCATTTGACAGAGAGCATCAGCAACCTGATCATAATGGCTTAAAGAGATGAGGGGTTTATTTTCTACCACAAAAAGGAAGTTTTGACTTAGTTGGTCTTGAAGAGAGCCCAGGGACTGATAGGATGGTTCCATGAAGTTTCCTGGGACCTAGGCTTCTTCTAATTTACAGCTCTGCCATGCTTAGTTCTGGTTTCCCTTCTCAAAGTCACAAAATGATGGCTGAATTGTGTCCACTTTGCAGATAGAGAGAAAGGGGAAAACAGAAAGGGCAACGGGGATGTAATAGCTATCAGGCAACCATTTAAAGATTCTCCTTGGAAAGTGCATTCGGTGACTTTTGTTATCATTTTATTGGCCAGAACTCAACCCAGGGTCACATCTAGCTGCAAGGAAGGCTGATGAATGTCCCACCTCCCTCCGTGCACTGCCCTCCAGAATCTTGCTGCTCAGAATAAATTGGGATTTTGTATTTAGGAAAGGGAGTAATGCATATTAGACTGGTAACTGGCAGGCTCAGTTACAGATGTCTTGGCCATTTTAGTAATGTCTATTTCCCTTCATCTTTCTTGTTTCTCAGCAAATACTATAGAAATAGGCATGTATATGCCAATGGAAAATTTTCAAGTTACTAAAAATGAAAAATATGTGTAATTTTATTCTAATACTGAATCAGACTTTTCTTCTTATTAAAGTAACCATTCAATAGATAAATTTTATTTTAATGTATTACTGCCTCAAGTATGCCCCAATTTAATAATATCCAAATATTGTCTTTATTCCTTAATTTAGTCAAAGTACATAAAAGATTACCTCTCCATTGAACAGGAGTAATTTTATAAACTCTATGTTTTCCATATTAAAGAACTCTTTTATATCAATGAAAAGTTTATATATATATATATATATATATATATATATATATATATATATATAGTTTGACAGAAGTAATGCCCAGACTTGAGTTACGATTTTATTACAAAATCATAACCATATATGTTTATGATTTTGTAATAAAAATTTTGGTATAGATTACCAGCTCATAAAAGGGGGTTACTTCTGCCAGACCATGCACACTCATATATTGGTGTTAAATACAATGACTTTTCTGTAATTTCCAAGGTTCATCTGTGGTCTGAGAGTATAATTAAAAGTGAAAACACAGGTTTTATATAATATAAAAGTGTTAGTTTATAAGGGCTATTAGAATATTTTACCAAGAATATTATTGTCTCTTTTATAGGCAATTGGTTAAATTATTTCTTTCTGTGCCAGTGATAGAGCTAAAATTAAACTCAGATTCCTGACTCCTGATTCCATAGTGTAATAATTGAAAAACTCAGAAAATTAATATATTGATTTTACAGCCTGAAGATTATAAATTAAATCAATATAAATTAGAATTCAATTGAGATTATATGATTGCTGTCTCAGGCATTAGAGCTCTTATATTTTATCAGCAAATGTGACCAAAGTCTTAAAAAATAACCACTTTTCAGAATTAATAACTACTCATTCAACATACTAAGTCCTTCCTTCCTTCCTTCCTTCCTTCCTTCCTTCCTTCCTTCTTTCCTTCACCCTTTCTATCATAGAACATTTTAAGCACACCTAACTGAGGACCAGCCATTTTGTCAGTGTTGGATAGACATGGGTGAATAAGGCATTCTTTGCTCTAGAAGGCACCACTTAGTTGGTAGCACTGATGTGTAAACAGATAATGACAGCAAAATTCTATAAATGATGTAATGTAGGTATATTCAGAGTCTTGAAAAAGGGAGTATGAGGGAGGAGTAACTCATCTGATGTAGCAATTCAGAAGAAACTTCTCAGGAAAGTTGGTCAGCAAAGATGAGCACGCCAGGAGAGGAGCGGAAAGCCTTTCTAGTCATGGAGATAAGAATTGTTTTAAGGGAGCAATGCATAGCATCCTTCTAGTTTGCAGAGTTCTGAATTCTCTGAGAAAGACACAAAAATCAGATCAATTGACATAAAAATATCAACTTTATAAAACCTGGATTAATGATAAGGCTTAGATATGCAGCAACAATGGACTTTCTAACACTTCTCCATGGAATCGGACTTGCCCTCTTGGCAAAAAGTACCACTAAATTAGCCTCTTCTTATGGGAACTGTCCCTATACAACTTACAGTATGAAGGGTAGACCAGGTTTGTGCTTTTCTCAGAAGTGGGGAGGAAAAGGAGATGAGCTCTGACTATTCATTTCCCTATCCCAAACTCACCTATCAGATAACTCCCTCTGCTTCACCCTGCGGAAGTTGGAGGCAGGGGTCATAGAGGCAAAGGGTTTTCTCCTAGTAAACCTCCCTCCACATGAAAGGAGGAGAAGGGATAAAGGGTTATATGTTACGTGCCATTGAATCAGCTTCAACTCCTGGAGACTATGAATGAGTGATGTCCACTGTCCTGTGTAAACAGCCCTGCTCAGCTCCTGTAGACTCATGTCAATGGCTTCTTTCATGGAATCAATCTATATCATTTTGGGTCTTTCCTTTTCCCCTACTGCCTTCTATTTTCTCAGCATTGTTGTCTTTCCAAAGAACCCTGCCTTCTCATAATCTTCCCGAAGAAGGACAGATTCAATCCTAACATGTTATTCCTGAACATTTTTGAATAACATTGAGAGACACCTGATAGACAAAAAATAAGAACTTTCCAGTGTGGAAAATGTAAAAACTACACAAAAGACAATGGTGTAGTTAATTCTGCTGTACCTACTACTCATTTTTAACAATGAATTTTCTGCATTTGTCACAGATATTTTTAATTTAATTTTTGGAAAACTTAAGGAGTGGTATCAGAATGCACGCACTGCCCATAAATGCAAAACACTGAGTCCCACAGCCAGTTAGTTTATAAGATGTAGATCTATGACAGTCCATGGAAAGTCTTAGGGCTTAGTTTTCTGCCGTTTCCTTGTCCTTCTACACAGAACTTATGTGCTTCTTTTCCTTTCTTCTATTTCTTCTTCCTCATTCATCTCTACCTCAAAAGGTTCTCTAAGGTGACAAAGTTTGAGCTTGATTATCTTCTAGTAGCAAAACCGCTGGTCTGTGGTAGAAGAAAGCAGTAGAATAGTGCTGAATAAGGATTTTTTTGGTCATGACTCAGAGGAAGGTAAAAACATTTACTGTATTTTTCCATGTATCACATGATATTTTTGTCTAAAATTGTTAGACCAAAAACTGGGGATTGTCCTATACACAGGAATAACTGGTTTCTTAAGACACTGATTTCTTAATGTTGGGTTAGAAAAGTAGAGGTCATCTTATACATACATGGCAGCATCTTATACATGGAAAAATATGGTATTCTGTTTCACTGATATTGAGGAGTCCTGGATTTATAGAGTTAGAAGAGAACAACAATTTCTAAGCAGTTTTAAAACACCTCTTCAAAAGAATTTAAATGCCAGATGTGTTAAATAAGTCCTGTGTTTGGGACTTCATTCCTATGGGAAGATGCTATTCCTTTGTTAGATCCAAACCTATTTTCCTATAACTTTCCCCTGTTTGTTGTAGTATTCTATTTTGAAGACGTACATAGCAATTTGACAATCTCATCAACTATTTGCTAGCTCTTTAACAATTTGAAGATAGTCACATTTCTCTTCTTAACCTATCTTCTTTGGTTTGAATACAAAATGCTTTCAAGTACTTCCGTATTAGGAGACTCCCACAATTACCAAAATACTGGGTTCCCTATACTGGATGCACTCTAGATTGTCAGTGTTCCACTTACAATGTGATGTCTGAAACTGAACATAACTTATTGTACAGAAGTATACTGAGATTTTTAAAGCATTATGAGGAGGATACGTTAACAGGTAAACCTGTCCTTATGGGTTTAAAACACAGGATTATTGATTTTGGCCTAAAGTTTTTCTCTTTTCTTTTTCTTTACATTGCTTTCCTTCCTTTCTTTTTTTCTTACATTAAAAAAAAATCAGTGATGCACAGCACATATTAATCTTGTGGCCAAATAAAATGGTAGACATTTTTCATGTAAACTATGTAAGACAGAAGATCTTTCTCTCCTGTGCTTATGTCCATGGTCTTTTGAACTTAAATGTTTAACAACAACAACAACAACAACAACAACAATTGCATTTATTTTCATTAAGTTTCAACCTATCCCAGTGATTGAAAGATTTCTGAATCCACTCACAAGAGTAGCTAATTTTTTTAGCTTTATATTTTTGTCAAATTTGATAGACTTTCTCAGTCTAAAAGTATTAAATAAGATAGGGGCCTGCAATTCTCCTTAGAAATATTCCTTCAGATGGACACAGCAAAATTAACTAATACCTTTTGGCAGCCATATGTTAAACTATTCAAGCCCTAATAGGCTATGATCCTGCATCACTGCTGTTTCTCATCCTTTTACTTGGCATTATTCACTATAGAAGAGTCTGAATTTAGTTTTTCAGCATCTCCAATCCTGGATTTGTGCTTTCGGCCATCAGGGAGAAACAAGGGCTGGACTTAACCTCTTAATAGCAAATTAGAAAATTATTTAAAAATAATAAAACTGCTGTAAACAAACATTAGGCAAAAGGCACCACAGAATTGCGATATTTGGGAAAATGACTTAAGATCTATAATCTCCCCACTTTTCGCCTGGAAACAATTTTCAGACAGTAGCCACAAGGAGTAGTAGACACAATTTTCAGAGCAGTAGACACAATCCACATGGGGGCTGGTAGTCTTATCTAGTTCAGGAGATGGGGATCAGGGTTAGAGAGATTGAGATGGCTGGAGATTCCTTTTGAAAGGAAAAACTTTGCAGAACAAGAGGTCTAGAAATCTGTAAGAAAGTTCCCTTGGGTCTTTGTTGAGTACCAAGCTGTGTGGGCACTGAGTATATCACCATAGGCTGAACAAAGAGCAACCAAGGACTTAAACTCAACAATTTCCAGAGAATACACAGTAGAAAGACACTTGAGTCCCTGGAGTAAAGGCTACACAAGACCCATCCAAAGAAAGCTTAAAAACAGAACTTGAAGGGACTCAACTGATTTTCAAGTAACATAACCACCAAAACAAAGCCATATACTCATTAAAGGGACACATAGTATACAGCACTCAGCAATGTGAAAATCAACAATGACCTGTATCCAATAGAAAGTTAATGGGTATGTTCAGAAGCAAAAAAAAAAAAAAAAAAAAAAAAAAAAAAAAAAAAAAAAAAA
>PVJL010005151.1:0-39426 GCA_004026885.1 Lyroderma lyra
CCTCCCACCCCTTTGGTAAACTTCGCCTCCCGGCATTTAAATCTCCACTGCTTCCTGGTTCGGCGCAGCTCTGATTCCAGTTCCACCACCTTTATCCTCACAGCGCAGCTCCGGGCCGCCGAGCCTGCTTAGGCAACACTTCCTCTCCTCCTGCCGCGGCCCCGCCCGCGGCCCCGCCGCCCTCCGCCCACCTGCTCCAGTGCCCCCTTACCGGCTTCTTCCTAAGGCCGGGGGTGCGGGGGGGCTGTACTGCTCCAAGTTGCTGGGTTCTCGGGTGGAGCAGACACCCACCTCCCGCGCCCGGGGGATTTTTCACAGCCTTATTGAGGGATGACTGACACACAATAAGCGGCCTGACTTGAACGTGTACGGTTTCATGGGCCTGCAGGTGAAAGCATAACCACAATCAGGAGCGCGAACGCGGGGTGCCTCCGGGCTGGCCTCAGACTCCCCTCCCCCAACCTGGGGAATGGTCTCAATTTCTCCTTTAGGCTTTTAGTCCCTTGCATAGCGCATCTTCTCGGCCTCCCCCTCTGCTAACCCCCCTCACTGCTGCAGGCTCCACGCCCCTTCTTTTGACAGCGCCACCTCTTTGCCCTGCTGGCTTTGCAGAGCTGTCTTGCCAGCCTGTGCCCGAGTCAGGGATTCTTAGGTTTAAGTATTGCCCTATACCTTTTGTTGCCACTTTTGGAAAATGCACATTCCCCTGGGAGGAGACACACAGGGGAACTCTACCACATGGGGATGAAAGAGCTTGTCCAGTGCTTTCTGGGGGTGGAAAGCCGGGAGAAAGAGAGGATTCCAGCTGGAGGTAGGGAAAGGCTAGGAGGGAGGGGCCTGAGCCAGAATCCGTCAGACCTGGTGGCATGGGGCGGGGCCTGCCACCAAAGCCAGGTGGTGTGAGAGGAGCCACCAGCCCTGCGCCCACCTGGCATGAACTCAGCAGCGTGGCGATCCTGTGAAACATTTCTCATTTTTCCATAGCCTGGTTCATGTCACAGGGTGCCATCAGGATTTGTGTTATTACTAGTAGTATTTGATTCTAAAATATGACCGCCATAGGAAGAATATTACAGTAGTATTCTTCATTCACTGCCCCCTTTTAATTAGCATTTACTGAGACACAGGATGTCCGGCAGTGGTTTGCTGGGGCCCTCCAGTACCCGCTTGCGAGCACCGTGGCCAGTTGTGATACATTGGGAGTTTCGTAAACCAGTTGTTCGATGCAGCCATTCTTATGATTAGCGTGGTGGGAGAATTTACACCATGGAAATCAACGCATCTGCATGCCAGGGCTTCTCTCCCCTCCACCCCTGCACCCTTTTTCTGAAAAGCTGGTTGTTAAGCTTCTACCACCGATCAGGGCCAGAAGACCCCTTGGAGATCACCAAGGATGTTACCTCCTACTGCACACCCTGGAGCAGCACCTCCTCAAGGGGCATTTGGAAAGTCTGCAGGGGGCTTGTTTGGGGCTGTCCCACTAGGGGGCACTACTGGCATTAAGTGGGCCACGGCCATGGACACTACATCCCGTGAGGCCCCCAGCTTGTTGCAGTGTCTCTGTTGAGAAGCATTAACATTCTTTGCCAAACTCCTGGCTTTGTGGGGGGAGGGCGGAGGCGGTGAGAGCCAGCTTCAGTTCCATTATGGTGTAGCTGGCCCCATGTGTGGGGTGATGAAGATGAACAGCTCTCATCTCAGCCTTCCCACAGGCCTGCAATCACTTTGCTATGTATGGTCTGCAATGGGCACGGAAACCACATCCTAAATCCCATTCCAGGCTCTTCCCACATGAGCAGAACAGGAGGCCAGAAGGGAGAGCTTGTCTTCTGAGAAGAGGACAGGAATGATGGGGACAGGGGTGGGGTGGGGGGACACATGGCCTCTACAAGCACTCTGGATCTGGTTTAGCCCTGTGCGTGCGAGCCCCCTGTTGGAATGCATCTGTGCAGAGCTGCACAGGTATTTATCAATGGGTTGCCAGCCAACACAAGCACTATGGGGAGCGTGGCTGGTAGCAGAGGTCAAGGCCAAATCATCCTGTGACAGCTGGGTGTGGGTCTTATACAAGAAGAGCCGCTTGGCGCTGCAGGGCTTACCTGCTTGGGGCCTGGGAGGCACTGCAGGTGTGCCCTGGCATTGCACAAGGCACCCTCACGCTGTTGGACCAACTCCTTGTTCCTTGTACCCCTTTAGGTCCCACTTGGGGTTGGGCCACCCAGGGAGGCCTGAAGCTTTCTGCCTGTTGGAAAACTGACTTAAGAGGGCATTTAGGTCCCCAAGTTACTTGCTCCTCTTGCATCCTCATAGCAACTAAAAAGGAGGAAGGATCTTCTATTACAACTAACAATTACTGAGTACCTTCTACAGGCCTTTTACTTGGCGGCTGCTGGCTATTTACGAGCATACGTCTCCATAGACTTGTGATACCATTAAAAGTGTACAAGTCAAAGTTTTTGGTATTGTCACAAAACTGTGCAGCCATCACCATCACCACAGTCACTTTTAGAACATACGCATCACCTTAAAAAGAAGCCCCACACCCATTAGCAGTCACTCCCCAATTCCTCCCACAGCCCCTGGCAACCGCTGACCTACTTTCTGTCTCTGTAGATCAGGCAGTTCTGGATGTTTCACAAAAATGGAGTCATACGTCCCTGTGGTCCCTTGTGACTGGCTCCGTTCGCTTAGCATGATGGTCACCCATGTTGTAACAGGTGTCAGGAGTTCATTCCTGTTCGGTGCCAAGTAATATTCCACCATATGGATCTGCTGCAGTTTGTGACTCCGTCATTGGGGGTGGATGTTTGGGCCGCTTCTGCGTTTTGGCCTTTGTGAGTAGCGGAAGGCTGCTGTGCGCGTCCACGCACAGGTTTTTACGTGGACAAATGTCTTCATTTCCCTTGTGTACGTTACATACCTGGGAGTGCAATTGCTCAGTCACGTGGCATCTCTACTTCACACATATTTTTACCAATTTGCCCAACTCGCCAGGGTCGCTGTCACTTCCCCTATTTTACGGATAATTGCCCAGAGCTGTGGAGCACGTTGCTGGGCCGGGATTCAACCCCAGCTTGTGTAACGCTGTCCCCTGCGTGATCAGAATCTTCTGCGTCCCCGTGGGCAATGACCTATTAACTTGTGCCTCAGCCTCCTCTGTTGTCAACTCAGTATCATGGGATCCTTCCGTCTTTGCCAGAGGCCTTGGTTGCAGGTGACGCCTTTGCCGTCTCCCGCGGTGGCCAGACCATGCAGACCTCTCACCGCTCTTTCTGGGAACGTGCTGTGCCGACCTTTGGAAGTCTGGGGCTCCTCTGTGACCCACTAGACCCTGACATTCTCTTCTACTATATGTACCTACAACCGGGTCTTCTCTGTCTTGTATTTTTGCTTTTCCTGCTTCTCTTCTTTATAAATTTAATCAGTCGGATTGATTCTGATACAATTTCTAAAACCAAACAGTGGTGCTGGGAATAGGGCCACCGTTTTTGAAAGGCTGGCATTCCCTCTGCACGTGCCCCGACTTTACGTGTTTGTGCAGATCCGGGGAGGATGGTTAGCTGTGTGAGATGTGAGTGCAGGGCAGCCATGGGCCCTCACGGTTCTCCCTTGCTGCCTCCGTCCGCCACCAGAGACGCGGCTCTCCTTGCAGGCAGACCTCCGTCTGTTCAGGCCGTCCTCGCTTCCCTCCCCGGCTTTGATACCCACTCGGTGGGGCTGGGGTGAAATGGTCACCATGAGTGACTCATGCTAGCAAGCCCTGTCTACTTTCTCCAAAAAGACTAGGTTAGCTAATTCCTTCAGCCAGTATTTACTGAGCATCTACTAGGCTGGAGTGTGTTGTGCCTCTACTGTGACTGCGTTTCTTTTTGATGATGAGATGATAATAGCTGTGAAAGAGCTGACTGTTATCTTCTGCTTTCTTACTGGTGGGTGGTGAATTTTGAGATGTTCTTCAATGCCTCAGTGTCAGAAGTTGTCAGCACCTGAAGTTCTTTTTAAGAAGTTGTTTCTTAAAGGCTATCTTTTAATAGCTAACATCTTGATTCTTTTTTCTTTTTTTCAAAGCAAAGACTACCAGTTGGCAAGTTTCCTACTTGAGGAGGATTTCCTGGTATCAGGCACAGGCCCCAGACAGGCAGCTGGTGGTTATCTGGGGGTTCCATGGCCGGGATATCAGTCACAGAGCTAAGGAGCCAACTGCTCTCAGATGGCTTTGGTGTGATAGGGACTTTGTCACCTTCGTCAGGTCATCTAGGGCTCAGTCGCATTAGACATCAAATACATGCTGAGCTCTGTGACTCGGAACAAGTTGCTTAACCTCTCTGTGCTTCAGTTTCCTCCCCTGTGAAATGGGCATAATGGTAGTATCTACTTGATGAGGTTATTGTGAGTGTTCAATGAATTAATATGGGTAAACTGCTTAGAACAGTGCTTGGCACAGAGTAAGTGCCCAGCAAGAGTTGCTTGGAAAACCAAAGGTTCCCCGTTTTGTCCAATACTGTAGCCTCTCCCCACGTGTGGCTACCGAGCCTGTGAACTGTGGCTAGTCCAAATTGAGATGTGCTGTAAGTGTAAGACAGTATGAAAACAAGAATGCAAAGTAGCTCATTAGCCATTTTTAAAATACTGATACATATTGAAATGATAATATTTTGGATATATTGGTTTAAATAAAATATATGATTAAAATCAACTGTTCATTTTTACTTTCTAAATGTGGCTACTAGAAAATTTAAAATTACGCACGTGGCCCGCATTTGTGGCTCACACTGCATTTCTCCGGGACAGTACTGGTCCAGGTCAGTAAAACGCAGCCAACAGTGATGGTCAGAATCGCTTGAGCATTCAGTCTGAGAATGGCCCGTGTAGGATCGGGACTGCAGAGGCAGCTCTGAGCATGCCTGTTGTAGGATGCCAGGGAAGGGAGAGACGGACCTCTGATGCTGAGTGGATGCTGGGAGAGGCCAGGACCTGGGCTGGGCCTGCAGGTTGCCTCCTTCCCCAAGCAGCAAGGAGGGGTCCAAGAGGGGAGGACTTTCCAGACCAAAGACTTGGGCACAAAGGTATGTGTGGCAACAGGTCAGAAAGCTCCTACATGATGCACAGGAAGGTCAGGATAGCCCTCAACCTGCCTTCCCCTGGTCGGAGACTAGGGTGGCCTTTCAGTCCCCCACTGCCCCAAGATAGGACCCTCCTCCGGCTCAGATTCCCAGATTTGCTCATCTGCACCCCCCTTGCATGTCCCAGGCTTGATTTGCAACCTTGTTTTCCAAAGGCAGGCCTGCCTCCCCTCCCCCAGCCCCCAGGGGGTTGCTTCCGGCTCCATTACCAAACCGTGTGACAAGAAATGCGGCCCCCTTATTAAAATAATGTAATGTCTAACTAAAATAGAAACCCCAGATAACAGTTTTTGATGTTTTAATGACTGGGCTCATTAGACAGACTTCCCACTTAAAGTGTCTGTCTAGCAATTAAGGCTAAAAAAAATCATAAATGATGACCACACCTTCTGTGGCTTAATGGTTACTCTGAAGGCTGGTCTTATTATCTCGGTGATACAGTCTGTGATAAAAAAGAATTTAAGATACTCTCCCAAGATTTATGTCCCCATTAGCAAGCTGGAGGAGGAAGGTTAAGAGTACTCTTAAGGTCAGGACGAGAAAGGAAAGGGAGAGGCTGAAGAATAAGATGCCTCCGATTCCCTCCCGCCGACCGGCCTCCTCCTCGCCCCGGGGGGCGGTCCCACACTCCGAGGGGTTTAACTTTTGCCTGTCACAGGCAAGTCTGTGAATTGTTACTCCAAGTGACCCCAAGCAGTTTATTTAGTTAATTGTCAAGCATGCAGGCTGAACTGTAGAATCACTTACCTCCAACGAAAGTTATTTGCCATCCTAACGTGCTGACGGCGGGGAAAGTAAAAGGGAGTGCTGGGTGAGCAAAAGCCGGGAGACCGCATCCAGCTCCCCCAAACCAAATGTCCAGGATGAGGGGGCTGCTGACTGGGAGAAGAGCCAAAGGGGAGCACAAGGAAGAGTTTGCTGTTGTCAAAGAAATGGGGACGCGGGTGCCCCATCCCACCAGTGACTCTGGGCTCGGGCTTCAAAGGAGGAACGGGAGAAGGCTACAGCACAGCAGCTGGAAGGAGACACAAATAATTTAAAAGTGAATTGTGTTCAGTAGTAAGCATGGGAGAGGGCGCCTTTAGCCTTTTATTAGGCTTGTCTCACGTGATGAATGGTATTTGGACGACTGAGGCCATTAACACAGCCATTGTACCTGTCCTGGTGGAAGGGGACAGGCTGCCAGCTGCCTGAGATTGGAGGGCGATAACCAGGCTCCTTATCAGAAGGGCCCCCTCAGAACCAGCTGGGGCTGTCTGGCCCCTGCCTCCCGCCCCAGCTAGCAGGAGGGTGGGGGGTACCCTTCCGGTTCTTTTTCTGGAATCGCACTTAATCTCCAAACTCGCCCAGCCCCTCAGCTGGACTTGCTACCCTGTAACCTTTCTCAACACCCTGGTAGCACAGTAGGCCTGGAGGTTTTAAAAGGTGTGCATGGGGCACAAGGGTGCTAGGTGGTCACCAAGTTTAATCTAAAGCCAGAGTGAGAGTAAACATTCACTTAAATACTAGCTGCAAGTCGGGACTTCTTGGGCTTGGCTTCACTGCGTGCAGAGACTGGGGAAGCCCGCAGGGCCCATGGCAAGGCATCGAAGTGTGATTTTACAGCAACTTTCAACACGTGACCATTATTTAGTAAGTATCGATTCTGTGCCAGGCATTGCGCTAGGATAAATAGTGTGAAAGGTGAGACAACATACTTCAAATTTTTTTTCTTTGGAGAATACCCAATGCCCTTTCCTAAAACCACTTATTAGAGTGGTGGTATCATTTGCCACTAGTGCCTGCTTGGTAATTCATAAAGCATTTATAAGCACTAAGTTATACCTGGCAGCAGTTCTATGTGAAGATAGCTGTTGTTAACCCCATTTTATTGATGAGGTAATCAAGGCACAGTATAATAGAACTGTTTTGGATGCAAATGAGAGAGAACCCCTCAAACTGGCTGCGGTGAGACAAAATTCGTATTGGCTGTGGAATGCTTTGATCCCACCTCCCTGTACCCAGGCTCAGCAAACTCAGGATGCGTGTCTCTGTCTCCTGGCTCTCCTTCCCACATGGATTGGCTTCCTCTCAGGCATGCAAGTTGGCAAGATTGTAACAGCAAGGACAGCCTCACAGCCTCTCTGCTTGGAGTGCAGTAGAAAGAAAGAGAAGACCTCTTGCAGATTCTCAAAGACAAAGCCTTAGGATTAGCTCTGTTAAGCCTGATTGGCTGTCACCTGCCCATCCCTGAACCAATTCCTATAGCCTGAGCATGGAACTCATTGATTGGCTTATGCTGGGTCACATGCTTCACCCTGGAACCAGATATGGCATCTTTTCCACAACACGTGGACCAGAGTAGGAGCCAGAAACCCACAAAAGGTCATCAGAAGCTATAGCTAAAAATGTGGCATAGATTCTGGGCAGCCAAAGCACAAGATTCACTAGAGACAGTGCCCTGGTGACAAAGCCAGCCCTGGAATCCATGACCGTTGAGTGATTTGGTCTTTGTCAGAGCCCCACACAGAACCGGAAGGCAGGGGAAGAACACCATCGTGACTCTCACTGAGGCCAACGTTTGACTTTGGTTAGTATCCCTCTTCAAAATAGATCCTTTCAGAGCATGTGAAACAACAGTAACAGAAAGGTATTCTGAGACCCAGAGACAGCCTGGTAGTATGTGATTAGAAAGCATTAAGTGGAGTATTGAATCCATCCACCACGTAGCAATTGACCCATAAAAACTGCCCCTGTCATCCTTCACACCCGAAGTGCATCCTGTCCATCTCTACATTGTACAGTCACACCCAATGTTCAAGTTCATGCTCAGAAGTTCCTGTCAGAATGACTCACTTCCTCTCATGTTCTCCTCATGTACTCATTTTGGTACTTAGCCCACCATATATGAGCCAATAATAGTTTATGTGGTTTGTTTTCACCAGTAGATTTTTATCTTATCTGTGAACTTGGCTCAATTGGTTATGATTATCAAGTGAAAGATTCTGAGGCTTACCAAGAAGTCTGTCTACTGTGATTGATTAGTAATGACTGCTGAAAGAGGCAGGGTGGTAACCTCATATTAGGTAAAACACTTGATTGCAAGAACACAGAACCAACTCAAGCTGGCTTAAGCTGAAGATGCCATTTATTATAGGATACAGGGATAAGTCAGAGGTCTTAGAGCAGGGAAAACACTACAGCCATACCTCATGAAAGTCTGGAACCAGGACAGCCATCAGAAACCAGTAATGTCCTCATTATTTGTCTATCTCTCTGGGGCCATATGCTGTCTCAACTTGGCTTCTCTTTATACAACTAATTGATCCTTTCCTCTCTACAAATCAGCTCTCTTTGAGTTTCCTTGCACTTGATAGAAGATGGTCATGGAAGATCCATATTTGCATGACCATCGTCAGGTCTAGCAACATGAGGAGAATGTCTAGCTTACATCATCTACAGTCAGTGAGGAGGGTTCCTTAATAACCAGGAGAACCCTATGAGGTGAGAGAAGATCCAGTTTTCGGGAGAAGAGGGTCATCAAGAGCTAGACAGACACTTTAGAAGGAGGCTCCTTTCTGTTCATTCTGTGTATTTGCTGACCTTGACAGTGGTGTTGGAAGCCATCGTGCTAATGGTAGTAGCAATAACGGTGATGATGGTGGCAGGGATACAGAAATAAGGAAAACTTAGACTTCCCTTGCGACACTTGCAATCCAGTAAGGAAAAATGACGTAGGCCCCACACAGATGCTGATAACTTCCAGAAGGCAGATCCTGGGGAGCAGGCTCAGTGAGTCGAAATGGTTCACCGCAGCTCCTTGTTCTCTCCTCTCCCTCACCTCTCCAACTCCACATAAGAGAAGCTTCGTGATCATGTTGAGATTCACACGTTGGACCTCAGGTGAAAGCATCTTGTCAACTGTCCCTTCCCTACTCACCCCTGCCCTTGATGATTGGAGAGTGCTCTCGGCCCCCCAACTAACCCGGTATCTAGCCAGCCCCCTGCCCTCCCTCTCTGCCATCTCGCTGTCAAACGTGATCACATCCTGATAATTATTTTAAAAGAAAAAACATGCCAGAGCCCAGGAAGCAAACTGTGTCCCCCTAATGTCACCAGGAGCCCTATTTCCTTTCAATCCAAGTATCTTGCCCAGGAAGTGCATTGCAGTCAGAGAACTTAGCATTTCAGAGCTCCCATGAAAAGTCACAGCTCAGCATGTGACCTCTCTCTAAGGGATCAGGCCTGAGATCCAGTTTTCTCCCTCTCTTTCTTGCTTGCTCATACATCCTCTTAAGAAACCAAAATGGTTTGGGGTTTGCTTTTTTGTTGTTGTTGTCCAATCAGACGTTCACAATTAACACCTTCTTTTTCCTTACCCTCTCCCACTGAAAAGATACTACTATTTACTTGCCTGAATTAAAAGGAGCTTCCGTAAAAAGAGTAGGAGGGCATTCATGGGACCAGGGCCCCGAGCCCCCAGTAAAGGCAGAACTGCAGGTGCTATAGGATAGTGACCGAAGTTTCCAGGAAAAAGGGAAGCTTTGAGGAGAGACGGGGTGATCGCCTTGAGTTTGGCCTGATGCAAATACAGCTTTCTGTGCGTTGCTGGGTTCTGCGTACGAGGTTTCCAGCCATTTGTCAGCTTGCGGGCCATGGGGTAGCCAGGTGGGGGAAAACCCATGGAAAGCAAAGGTAGTAGACAGCCATCTGTCCCTCAGCTGTGGGCTGCAGAAGGACGGCTAGGCAAGTCCCAGTCAGTCAGTCATTCCTCCACCCAGCACTCAGTTATCAAGATCCCCACCGGCGGAACTTACCCCAGGACTCTCCTCCCAGCTTCCTTTGCCCTCTCTTGCTTTGACCTGGCTTGATGGTGAGCACAGGTCTATAAATGGCTCTGCTTTTGCAGAGCTCTGCTCCACCTCTGTATAAAATGGCAACACCACTGATTGCCACGGACCCGCCTCACCGTGGCCACGGGAATTCAAGGGCCCATTTTTCTCCAGACCCACGAATGCCTGCGTTCTGGTGCACAGCATCCGGGGAGCATGGAGATAATCTGTCACATTGCCTGGCCAGCCATTGTGACCGGTCGTTACTAGGAGCGGATGGGGGGAGAGTTTGGCACCCAGTTTACCTGATTCAGAGTGAGAAGAATAACCTGGAAATGCCTGGCCGGTTGAAAAGCGCTGCGAAGTGCAGTTGTGAACGCGATTACTGCCTCTCGGCCGGGCCGCTAATGTACCGGCGCGGCTGGTCGCGGCTTTTCATCACCTTGATGGCTGTTTCCCCAGAGCTGGGTCCAGGTGGGACCATTCTGCTCCGTGCTCCCTTCTCCGTTTCAGTGTTCAATTTTAATGAAACAGATATGAGGTCAGGGAACAGAAGTCACTTAAGAAGTAACTGCATATGCAAACCACTGTGTAACTCACTGCAATTGAACATGCAGTAAAACCTTGATTAACTACACCCCAAGTAACCAGAACTCTCAATTAACTAGGATTTATTTCTTAGAATTCTGCTTTTAGTGGGAAAGCATGTGATAAGAGGGGGAAAATCTCATCTCAGGGATTTTTAAAAAACTTTTTCCAAGGTCTGCCTGGTCACCATCTCTCTGCTTCCCTGTACCCCTCTTTTCTTCACCTCCATTTAAAAGCCTGTGTGATTGAAAACTAATGTCAGAGCGGTGACCCCGAAATGTATAATGTCAGTTCATCTCCCTCATTTTACAGACAAGGGCCCAAGACCCAGAGAGTCATAGTGACTTGCCCTAACTAGCCTCCCTGTGACAGAGCTGGTGTGGCCATCAGCAGAGTCCCTTAAATGCTGGTCCGGTGCTGCAGCTGGGACATGCCGCCACCCCCAACATTAGCTGCTCTCTCGATAGTCACCAAAACGGCTGCACACGTACTGAACACATGAGGGAAAGTGCGCAGGCCCAGCAGACGATGGTGTCACGATCCAGGCAGCCCTGACTGCGTCACCCGTCAGGTCCGGAGCATCTGATTTCGGGACAGCACTTGGACGACAGCCCAAACCGCGTGCAGTGGCCATTGAAATGAGCCAGCTTTTGGATTTTGATTATCACCAACAAGAAACCTATTAAACTTTAGAAACCTTTTTTAAAAAAACCTTTAAAAGCCTTTAAAAGCACTGCTTCCTGGTGAAGACTTTTGATTTCCCCGGGCTCCCTCGCCAGTGAACTCCTACGTTTACACTTGAAGGAATGTCTGCCCCTGTTTGTCCCCGGAGCTGCCCTTTAAGGCCAGCCTCAGAATAGCTAGCCGTTTATGGAGCTTCATCGCAGGGCACCAGGAGGACAACCGTCTTCCTGCTCTGGTCCCAAATAGTCACTTTGCCATGATCAGCCTGGATAGTGTCTTAAATTCCACTCTCTGAGTCATTCAGGGGAGGTGTTTTGGATTTCAGGAGATCTAGGCCAGGCCTGGGCTTGCTGGCCCTCAGATGCATGTTTTCCCCACTCTGCTCGGCATCCTGAGTGCTGGCCCACTGGCTACATGGCCACAATCCCTTTCCAGTGAGTTCCCGACGAGGTTTGGCCAATGAGAGACACTAGCTTGGGGTAGGAGGGCAGGAGGAAGGGAGGAGCCAGGTATCTTTCCCTCTCCTCCACCCCTCCCTAAATCAGTGGCGTTGCCATCATGCCTGTGTCCTTTCTGTGGGTCCAGCATCCCCCAGGTACCCTTACCTGGGTCAGGGCTCTGTTAACACCTTCTCCTTTCTGAATATTCTAGCGACTTCCTGCTGTTGTTAGTCATGACTTCCCTCACATTAAATTCTCTCTGTTGAATGACCTGGTCCTGACGGGTCCCTGACCAATACAAGATCCCTGTATTAAAATGCAAGACGGCTGCCGTCCCCGTACACCTCCAACGTCGGTGTTTAGTGAGGACTAGCTAGATTTTCGGGCTTCCCACAGTGAGCAAAAATTGGACCCAGCCAGCTTTTATCTCTGTGATCAGAACCCATAGTCAATCAGTCAACCCAAAAGGCCGGGTAAAGAAAGCAGCCAGCGGAAAGCAAAGGTGTATGAACACCTTAAACCTCTTATTTTTACTGAGGACATATAAATGTACATTCCACCAATGTCTTGAGGTCAGCTAAGGCCTTTTCTTTGTATATGAGTCTAGGTTGGGGTTCCCCCACTGTTCTTGCATAAACCACCCCCATGAATAAGGCATGAATAAGGCATTCTGAGGTTTCTAGAATGGATTATTAGAGTAAAGAACTTAAAGACACGCACACAGCATATTATGTTACCTCATCCGCACCTAATTCAACAGCATTTTAAAAAAGGACTTGCCTTGACGTCGGTCGCTGTAGTTACGTGAAAACTTCAGCTTGCTTTCTTTTTGAACTTCTATTTCATCAGTTTATGTTTAATTGTGACATAGTGACAAATACAACTGAGCAGGTCGGGCGGGGCACAGCACGGCTGCTCAGCTGACGGGTGCAGAAGGGAGAGAGAGGCCGGGTAGGCTCTCGTGTTCCCGGCGCGGAGGCCGTGGGTCGGCGCCTCTGCACGGAGGATGGAGGCTGGTTAACGCCGCGAGTCCAGTGAGTGGACGGAGCCAAGGCCCCTGTAATTGCAGCTGGGGCTCGGGCTGGGGGCGCGGGCCCACCGTGGAGAAACAAGCGTGCGGGCTGATGGGTGGACGGTTCCCTCGTTACTGCAGTGTCAGAAGCTGGACGAGTCCGAGAGTGGCTTCTGCTGCCCGGGGCTGTATGACTGGCGCCACACCCTGCGCGTTTGCCGTGTCCCTTCTTCCCGAGCCCTTCTGTCGCTGCGGCCTGACCCCAGACTGGAGGAGTTGTGGGTAAGGGAGGCACTGGCCTGAGCGCGAGCACTCAGAGCGCTGGGCTCTGCCACTGAGTGACTCCTAAGGTGTTGCTGGGCACTGACCAGTCGGCACCTTTCTCAAGGATCCGCGGTGGGTGAGCGGGGAGGCTTCCCGGATGGAGAAGGCCACACAGACTGGCACGGGGAGATCTTCAGGGTCCCGCCTGAAAGATGAGAACTCCCGCCTGGCTAGACCCACTAGTCCAGCGGTTCTCAACCTGTGGGTACGACCCCTTTGGGGGTCGAACGACCCTTTCACAGGGGTCACCTAAGACCATCGGAAAACACACATCAGATATTTACATGACGATTCATAACAGCAGCATAACATGACAGTTATGAAGTAGCAACGAAAATAATGTTATGGGGGTCACCCCACCACGAGGAACTGCATTAAGGGGTCGCGGCCTTAGGAAGGTTGAGAACCACTGGTCTAGTCACTCTGACCTAGAGCTGATCTGGATCCCTCATGGGCTGAGGCTGTTTCCGCACCTGCAGGAGGGAGGACTTGGACCAGGTGGTCTGTTTCCTCCAGCTCTCCCATCCAGTGTGTCCGTGAGCTCTAAGCAAGGATCCCTGCCCCTGCAGTGCATACAGCCTAGAGCTGCCCAATAGCCATGAGCTGCCTGTAGCTGTCGAGCATTTGGAGTGTGGCCGCTTCAAGTTGGGAAGAGCCGTAAACATAAAATACCGGATTTCAAAGACTTAGGGCAAAAAGAAAAAAATTAACGTACCTCATAATTGCTACATCTTGAAACAATCTTATCTTGGACATAATTTGGTTATGATTAAAATTAATTTCGCTTTGCAAAACTTTTTTTATATGGCTACCAGACCACTTGAAGTCACATACGTGGCTTGTAATCTATTTGCAATGGCGAGCACTGGGGCAGACAGAAGCTGCAGGATACTGGGCACCCTGGGCAGGGCCTGCTGCAGGAGCTCGGAGGGGAAAGAGCGAGGTGGGCTGGAGTTCATCCAACAAGATGCAGTGGGAAGGTGGGTGGGCCTGATTCAGATAGCAGAGAGGAGTGGGTGTGTCTGTCTGGCCTGGGTTAGGGAGCAGGAAACACTCGACCTGCAGCCAAGTGGCCTGGTTGGCCAACCTTTCTAGAAGTGACAGCTTTGGGAGGGGACCAGAGAGAGAGAGAGGGAGAGCGTGTGAAGACTCGAAAGACAGGCCTCAGTACTGCTGAGCATTCACAGTCCCCACCTCTCTGCACACCCCTCTACTCTCTGCACTTCCCCCAGTGCTCATCTTCCATCCTCTGCTCCTCTCTTATTTCGATGCCTCTCACTGAGCATGCTCATAGAACAACACTGGAGAGCAAACTTGGTGCATTCTTCCCGCCTTGCTTGTCTGTGAAACCGGTTCAGCATTGCTCACCTGGAGATGGTGATTGTTCAAGAAAGTGCGCAATGGCACCTACGACTCTGTAGGTGTCATTGCAAATGACTTAGGTCCCTAGGCAAGAACTCACTTTGATCGAGAGATGCCAACCCCAGGATTAGGCCAGGTAGCCAAACACGAAAGAGAAAGCTGCTGCCTGTTGCCAGGCTGCCAGCTTATGGCATTCAGGCTGTTGAGCACATTTTTCTCATCCCTGCCCTGGGTACTTGATGCTTCACACGTCAGCGCTCGGAGGTGGCCCATGGGACTGCCTGTGCCCTCCCCTTTTATGACCTGCTAAAATCTGGGGGCTTGTAGAAAGAAGCGTATGCTGTCTCTAGACATGGTATTTTCCTGTCACTTTCAGGCCTGCGTCCCACCACGTGAACCTTCTTCAGGGCTGGCCTTGGCCAAGGTGGGAAGGGCTTGGGGTTGCCCACCTCACTGTTCCACTTATTACCCCGCTCCCGCTGCCTGCGCCCCATTCTGAATCATGGGACAACCTTGACGGATCTCAGACCTCTCTGCTCACTAGATACACCTGGGGAGCTTGTAAGCTATACCCAGGCCCGGCTACACCTCCGAGAGTCCGATTCATTAGGCTGGAGTAGCCAGGTAGAAGTTTTTTATTTTTTTTTTAAGCCCCAAAGGGTGGAAAACAACTATTTAGTTTTAGGACAAAATTTTATCACCAGCAACCCAGATGATTCTAATTAATTGTAATAATGGGGTTTGAACTTTAGTCTTTTCGAGCATTTTCTACCCTCTGATTAGTAAACCTGGCCTGGCGAGGTTCCATGCATACGACCATCAGGTGAAGTGTGTTTTCAAACGTCACTCTTGCATCTAAATACCATCTGCAGTGGCTCCCCATTGCCGATCAAATTAAGGTCAAATTTCTTAGTCTGGCACTGAAAACGCTCCTTAATTTGACCTCCTCCCCTTTCACACCCACAGTTTCTATCAATCTGTTGCACCAACCAAAATGGAACTGCTATTGATAGACCAAACACATCTGTTGTATTTATTTCTTTGTCCCTTGGTTTATACAGGTTTTGGGGTTTTGTTATGTTTTTTGCTAGACCATCTACCCAGCCCCTTCTCTGCCTCAAATTGATCGATTCCTAGATGTTGTCCATCCTTCAAGGCCCAGCTTCTCTGACAGCCCAGCCTCAGAGCAATGGGTTTCTCCTGTGAGCTCCTGTAGGGACAACTCAAGACTGTACCATTCACTTGGTGGAGCCCAAGGTAACTGGAGGCTATAGAGTACTTGCTTATTTTTCTGGGCATGTGTCCTTTCTCCCTATTAGACTGTGAGACTTGACGAAGGCACAGACCAAATATATATGCTTTTATTGTAGCCTAACCCCGTTTAACACTGTGGCCTGTGCATGGCCGGAGTTTCATTTGATTGAAGGTGGATGTTCAGGGTAAAACCTTGATGAGAAGCCATGTTAATGCTGGTGCTGATCACACATATTTATTTATATATTGATGTAAATGTGCTGTTTTTAGGCTTTTTGAAAAGTAAATGGTAGCTTTAAAGAACAGAAGGGAAAGAATGAAGTAGATCAGGGAAAGAAGCCAAAAGCAAGTCATAAAGAAATAAGAGAAATATGCAAACATGCCCTTTGAGATCTGTCAATCATTGGTCCTGGGTCCTGTATTGACAAGCACCGCATGACAGCCCCTGCGCAGCTCCCAGGAGCTGGGGGTGGAGGCGAGGATGCAGGTCCCCTGAGCCCGGCTTTCAACCCCCATAAGGCCCAGCAGAGGCCCAGCCACAAGGTCGGCCCTTGAGTTCAGCTGAGTTGATTTGGATGAACTCTTTCATTCTAAGATATGAATGACTGATAAATTTTAAAGACACCACTCCCAGGGATGGGCGTTTTAACATGGGCTAAAGTCCAGGTTTGGCTTGCCCCAAAGGAAGGAAGATGTGATTGTGGAATCATGGGCATCAGCCAGCCAGGAAGGCTTAGGGGGACAATAGGAAAGGGGTTAGGGTGACGAAAGCCCTTCTTGGTTCCCAGCTATCTACCCCACAACAGCAGCCACCGTTCCTTCCTATGCCCTGCCAAGTGCTGCCAGCTGGACGTTCCAGGTCCTGGTGCATGTGAGCTCACGCTAGGCGCTGGGGAGCCGAGGTGGGAGGGCCCCACATGGCCGAGAGGGTGTTGGGAAGGCCACGTAGGCCATGTGGCGCGCATCTGTGTCAGCACGAGCTGTGAGACCTGGGGTGGGCAGTTTGGTGGGGCCTGAACAATGCCCCCCTCGCTGGCTCGTGGCCCTCTGTGGTCTCCAGGCAGATGTGCTGTCCCCACTGCAGTCAGCCCTGAGGGGCACAGGAGCAGTGAGAGGAAGCTGGCCAGGACCCTGAGAGCCACCTGCCACCACTCCTGGGAGTCAACCCATAGCCGAAGATGGAACAGCTCTTGTTATGACTAGTGAAGTAAAAGGAAGTAGGAGGTGAAACAGAGGACAACGGGTCACTAAAACACCCCGTGCGGGGAGGGGACAGTGTGTCCGGCAGGACCTCGTTCCCCGTTTGCCCCCTGACCTCTGACCCAGGCTGCCAGTTCCCTTCCTGTGCCTCCTCCGGCCTTCCCCCAGCACCTCTCACTACCCTCCTCAGCAGCTCTGGGGCTGGGGGCGTGTGCCCCCGCCTACCTCCCAGGGCCACAGTTCAGGGCAGCAGGGCATGCACCCAGGGGTAATTGACAAGGAACCTGGATGCACAGGAGGCCTCATGTCCACAGAAGCCTCCAGAACCCTCCGGTGTGAGGACAGATGTCTTGACGGTGTGTGCTCCGGCCGACACGATTCACCACGCACCACATGGATTAGGCCACGTCTGGAGACCTTCCCTTCCCCAGGGACAGGACAGGAGGAACTGTAAGCTCCTGGCAGGGGTCGCTGACGAAAGTCTATAACCTCGTCATCAGGCGGGACAAAGGGGTTTCCTTATACTGGCACCGCCTACAGTCAGGGGAGCTTCTTCGACTTCACCTCCTTTAGGGCTCTGGAATGTATTTCACTGCCCGCTTGGGCGCTAAAGCCCCGTCACATCAAATTCTATTAGACACGTTCCTTACAACAGAGTTCCATGTTCTGGCGAACAGCCTGCAGAGACGGGGGGCTGCGGTGGGTCAGAGGCAACACTGTGCATGCCAGCCTTCTCTCGTCCCCTTCTCTGATCCCAGCGTGCCCTTGGGTGGAGAGAAATGTGTGACGTTTCCTGGCTTGTCTGTGCGCGCAGGGGTGGGGTGGGTGGACGGGAAGGGCAGGGGAAACAGAATGAGAGAGGATGGAAGAGTACTGAGCCGGGAGGACAGCTGATCTGAGACCAAGGCGCTCTCAGATTTTGGCATCAGTAACAGACCCTCAGGAGGCTACGTTCTGGAGAGACGCTTGGAAAGCCGTCCTCTGGGGCAGTGTTTGCCAAACTGTAAATAGTACCTTATTATCGGTCATTTGATCAATCTAGTGGGTCACAAGTCACCAGGTTGTGTGTGTGTGTGTGTGTGTGTGTGTGTGTGTGACAGAAAATATCATAGGTAGTTAAAGTGATAAACTGTTCAATCGAACTTTCCTTTCAGTTTTACACACACAGAAATTCATATCGTGGTCATGAAGAAAAACGGTGTAGTGGGTTTAGGAAAATTGAGGTTCAGTGAGGGGAAACCCCTCGTCCACGGTCACCCAGCTCCTGAAATTTGACTCCAGGACATGTGGCCCCATTTCTAGGCCAGGTTCATCCCCACAGCAGTCTCATGCATCGGAGCCTTTCTGTGGGGAGCAATGGACCTGCACTAGACCCTGGGCAAGTCACAACCTTCTGAGCCTCAGGTTTTCCATCTGTAAAATGGGCCCACACCCCCCAGCATGGTGAGGATAGTGAAATTACATAAAACCCATGCCTGGCACATGCAAGGGACCCAAAGTATGCTACCTGCTTAGACTTCTTCTTCCTTTCAAAAATCTAGTCGTGGACTGCAACTCCCCTAACCAAGACTCCCCACAAGCAAACCTCCCGGAGCGAAGGTGAGGGGCTGAGACTGTTTGCACCTATCTCCTTTCTCAGCCAGATTCCAGCATTTCTCTGAACTTGCTTGTTCTCTTGTTCTCTGCTGAGGGCCTGAGTGACAGCCTCATCCCATGTTGGGTCCCTGCGTGTGGGGAATGTGACTGCTAGGAGCATAGTTGTGTTGAGAAAACTCCAGCCTAACTAACCATTGGATCGTACCTGGAGACGATTGTGGAAGAGTTGTACCTGTAGTCTCACCTGCGGAGAAAAATGACGGATCAGACGGCACCTCCTGTCTCAAATGTTCTGCCCCTCTGTGGCCCTGTTATAAGGCTTGGTGTGCTGGAATCTTCTGCAAGCAAGTGGTGCAAGGGGATGATGCATAGTCATGTGGAAAACAAATGCTTTGTGAGGACTGTTTCAATTTCAACTGAGTTGGAATGCCCCAGGGCCCCCAAACCATTGTGATGCCCGACGGGTGAGGACCCGGTTTCCTCTCTGGGCACCCCTAGCATACTCGTATAGACCGACACTGCCCTGGAGAAATACCAGGCAACCCACATAGTCACTTTAAAATTTTCCTCATGGTAATGTTGGCAGAAGAAAAAGAAATAGGTGACATTAATCTTAGTGATGTATTTTATTTGAACTTAGCATGTCCAAAATATTACCATTTCAGCTTGTAATTCACATAAAAATTATTCATGCTGTATTTCACTTTATTTTGTACTAAGTCTTCAGAATCTAGTGTGTATTTGACTCTCCCAGCTTATTTTCATTTGACTAGCTGAATCTCAAGGGCTCAGTGGTCACGTGTGGCTGTGGCTTCCATGGTGCACAGCTCTGGTATAGAGTCTCGTGTGCATAGTAGGAGTCAGAAGCATTTTGCTGACCTGAACCTGAGGCTGGACAACTGGTGAACTTCAGGCAGCATGCTGAGATCTGAGGATAGTGACTGAGAGAAGAAAATGGGAGAAAAAGCACCCGGATGGTGGTATTGGAAAAGAAATCCCTTAGAACGAGCATAATCACAGCCTTGAAAATTGCCACAGCACTGCTCCCTTTTCAGGCCATGTCAGACTTTGTTTGCCAGTCACGACAGTTCCAGAGGTACGGAGAATCAAAAAACCCGACGGGAGTGCAGACTTGGTGTGCCGTGCTGTGTGCCTGCGGGGCCAGTTGCAGGAGGGGAGGTAGGGCGGGGGGCGGCATGCTAAGCCTCACCAGAGGTGTGGCCATTTGGTTGGCTGGGAGCCGGCCCCTGAAGTTCTCGTTTTCATCGCAGATAACTAATCTTGAATATTTGCATCCAGAAGAACCACAATTTTAGCTTTTGTTGTTCATGCACTTCAAGGAATTGGCCCTAAGTAAGAGGAGCAGCCCTGTATAGCCTCTTTGTAGAACTGGGGGACTAGTTCCCAAGGGAGACGCCTTCTGCTGCTCTCATTGACGCGCTGTGTGCGCACGTGTCCATACAGGGGTGTGGCCGATGCTCCTTGAGGAGAATGTGTTTGCTTTTCATTCTTGGAGCACCTTGCCCAGGGCCCATCTGTCCCATAGAAGGGTCTCAGTAGGCATTTGTGGCATTTGTCTAACCCTGACCTAAGGAGGAAGGCATTAAGGGAGGGAGCAAACATTGCCTGAGCACCTAGTTCCAGTGCCAGGCCCTGTCTTGGGTGCGTGTGGATGGATGATGTGCTCAGTCTGCAGAGGACAGCTGGGGTCTCCGGGTGGCAGAAGAGACTTCACCCCCATGTTTCTGATTTCTGCAGGTGTTGGGGGATTAGGCAACGCTGACCTGAACACCCCGCTGCTCAGATGCAGGGAGGCGAAAGCTGACCCTGAGAAAAAGCAGAAGGGGTTTATCTGCCCCTCTCCACCGGAAGCAGGTCCGGGGTTCTCGCTCTCCCCAGAAGCTGCAGGTTAAGCCCTCAGATCCCATCCTGGGAGTCGGGAGGTGGAGGTAGAATGAGTCAACCCAGACCCTGCAGCCATCGCTGAGCCGGTGATCTCAGCCAAGCCCACAGTAGGAAAAGAAGGGCCAGCCTTGGGCATCCTGAAACTCCAGGCACCCAACAAGTTCCTGGAGGTTCGGGCACGTGCTTCCTCCCTGGGCTGGCTGGGGCTACTTTCATTTTGCTTCCTTCTGGTCTCCGGGCAGCGGGCTAGAAGCCCTGCACATTGCCATTCCACCCCAGACAAGGGTGCAAGGAGCTGCACCTAAAACCAGAGGGCCCCTCTGTCGCACATAGAACCTGGTGGGCATTCAGGCCAGGAGACAAGGACTCGGTGGGAACTGAAAGGCTACTGACTAGGCTGTTTAGCAATGCAAACTCAGGTGGCACGCACGCTGGCGAAGCTCAAATATGAATTTCCTAGTGGTAGTGCTTAGTGTTGGAGAAGCAGTGCTTGAGAAAATACCCAGAGGACAGGGATACGGACTGGGAAAATTATAAATCCCCCCTTCTCTTCTCTTCTTGTGCCCTGTGCCACCCCCCTCTGCTGTGTGCACTCTGAGAGATGAGCTGTTTTAATGCTGGCAAAGATGTGATTTCATTAACTAGAAGTGGGGGTCAAAGGGTGAAGGAAAATTTGAGAACTAAAAAAAGTCTAAGTGCCAGTATGTTAATACCTATGTGACCCATCACAAAAACATCACTGAATGGGGAGGACTTTGGACAGCAGGAAACCTAGGTTTCATTTCACTCTGATGGGCCTCGTGACCGTGACCATGCCGTTTCCCCTCTGTCCTTCCCAGGCTGCGGAGCTCTGAGACCTCCTTGCTAAACCCGCTCTGATTCCGGCCGTAGAGAGCCTTTTGAGAGCAGGCCCTGAGCCCTGACCCTTCCCTCCATTCGATCACTGGAAGGTTTGTGGGGCTGGGCAAACTGCCCTACTCTGTCCCAGACCAAGTTTCACCTTTAATTGGCGCCAGGATGTCATGTAAACCCTCCTCTTTATACAATACATGTACCACTGAGCCAGATTCAGGGCATGGTCCTCCATGTGGGGTGTAGGGGTGTGCTGAGCCACCCTGATCTCTTGGGGGAGATCCCTTGGGCCCCGTGCTATTCATCCATTCACATGACAGACTCGCTGAGCCCTTACCTTGTGCCAGGCCCTGGAGGGCCACCAAAACAGGAGAGGTCCCTGCTTCTAAGAGGGGAGCAGAGTCACCAGGTCCCCACTGCAGGCCCAGGCAGGGGCCTGAGAGCTGAGGACAGGGCCTAAGGAGCTTATATTTCCCTTGGGAACTACAGGTAACCCATTAGACCGACGAGAGCCCAGGGAGAACGGAGGAGAGGAGCTGGAACTCAAGCCGGGACTGGGCACTGAGCACGTGGAAACCGGGCCGGGGCTGAACCATCCACCCCAGCAGCAGGCTGGCTTGGCTCTTCACAGGAGTGGGTGGGGAAGCAGGGGTGGGGACCAGCTGGCTGGCCACAGCCAGACTTAGCCCTGCAAAAGGGAATTGCCAGGTCTTGTGGGGTGGGAGGGGAGGAGAGGCCTCGTCTCTGTTCAGATTCAGAGCCTGTTTGAGCTACTTGGCCCTCAAGACAGCTTGCCGGGAGCCTGTCCGCACCTGCCTACAACACGGGGCCTGTCCCAGCCCCCAGGACTCTTCTGTTCCCATTGTTTCTTGCACCCCACACCCCAGCCCCAGCATGAAGATAACCACCCCCTGCCCTCCCCACCCCGGGTGACTTAGGCTGGTGGCCGATGGCAGCAGCCCTGCTCAGCCTGGCTCCACTCAGCTGCCTACATCTGCTGCTGATTTGCCTCTGAACCAGTGGCCCTTCATGTCTCTGCGACCTAAATTAGGGTGGGGATTTTTTTTTTTCCTGAATTAAAAAAAAATGGTACCTTGCTCCCCCTGTGGTGTGCAGATTATTATAGTGTCTGCTTGCTTAGAGGGCACAAGAAAGAAAGTGAACTTGGACCAGTCCGGTGTAATTGCGACGTACAGCTGTCCGAGGTCGCCTGTCCACTCTGGCCAGTTCTGAGCCAAACCAGTTTTCCATGGCCAAACTGGGCCCGGCTTCCACAACGTTTCCTGTCAGGAAGCTCCCCCGCCCAGTGTGTGCTATTAAATAGGATCCTTTTCATTCCTTTTCCTCTTATAAACTTCCCTTTCGGGTCATCCCTAAGGGAGCGCGGGCATGTGGCCGGGCAGGGGGAAGGGAGCTCCAGGCTCCACTCCCAGAAGGGTGGGGTCTCCGGGAGGGAGGCCGGAAGGGCACTGGCCAGGGTCGAACACCTGGGCTTCCAGCTCCAGGACAAAGCCCAGAGGATGCCAGCTGCCTCGCCCATCCCATGAGGCTCCGGGATGCCCTCTCTCCTGCCTGCCCCACAGAGGTGGTTGCCAGGGAAGTGGGACTAAAAAGGCCATGGGAAGAGTACCCCATCCTAAAAATACCTCCCTCCTGCCCCCATCCTAAAAATACTTCCGCCGCAAGCTTCCTACAGAGGGTGAAATGCTACCTTTCCCCTTTCAGTCCGCTCGTTTGCTTGTCGCCAGCACCAGGGGGAGGTACTAGAGAGGCTTTGCCTATGCTGGCCCCCTGCGTCTGTCCACAGAGTCCCCGGAAGCTGGCGGCTGCCCCTGGGGAATGGGACACGGAAGGCTGCAAATCGCTGGGAAAGGCAAACCTGGTCCTCTGAGACAAGTGCCCAGGCACTGGGAGGGGAGAAGGGAGGTGCGGGGAGGCCGGGGCTGGGGGAGGTCCCTTCTCCTGGTCCTGGGCTACAGGCTTCAGAGCTGTCACCTTCTCAGCCCTTGGGTCTGTTTGTGACGTGGGTATTTTTTCTCTGTTTTGGGTATTCTTACCCCACGTTACAGATGGGGAATTTGGAATTCAGGGAAACAAAGCGTCACCTGATTTCGTACAGCTGGGACCAGAAATCTTGACTATCTGATTCTAAAGCTCAAGTGCCTTCCTCGTACCCCAGGCTGCCTCAGAGGAGCATCCATGCTTCCTTCCTTCCTTCCTTCCTTCCTTCATTCATTGTAAATACACATAACATAAAATCCACCATTTACGTGTGTAATCGGTGGCTTAAGCACCTTCATTTGTTGTGTAACCATCAGCACTGTGCATCTCCAGAACTTGGTCATCTTCCCAAAATGAAACGCTGCACCTGCTAAACCAGAATCCCCATTGCACGCCCCACCAGCCCCTCGTAACCACGTGCTACAACATTTTCTGTTCCTCTGACTCTGACCATTCCGTGTACCCCAGGTAAGAGCAGTCACGTGGTGTTTGTCCTTTTGTGACTCGCTTATTCCACTTAACATAATGTCTTCAAGGTTCACGCACGACGTAGCCTGTAACAGGACTTCTGTCTTTTTTTAAGGCCACGTGATACTCCGTGGTGGATATGCCATTTAATTTATCCGTTCATCTGTCGGTGGATTTTTGGATTGTTTCGGCTATTGTGAATAATGCTGCTGTGAACATGGGTGTATGAGTACCTGTTGAGTCCTTGCAAAAACCCAGGAGTGGGCCTGCTGAATCATATGACAGTTTTATTTAATTTTTTGAGGAACCACTGTACTATTTTCCATAGTGGCTACAACATTTTACATTCCAGTCATCAGTGCACAAGGATTCTACTTTCTCCACACCCTCAGCAGCCCTCATTATTTTCTGTTTGTTTGTTTGTTTTGATAGCAGCCAGCCTAATGAGTATAAAGTAGTATCTGTATCTCATTGTGGTTTTGGGTTATGTTTCCCTAATAATTAGTGATACTGAGCAAAATAGTGAGCATTCTTTTCATGGGCATCTTGGTCATTTGATCTGGATGAATGTCTATTCAAGTCCTTTGCCCATTTTTGAGTTAGGTGGTGTGTGGGGGTTTTGTTATTGGTAAGTCATCCATGCTTCTTTACTCGAATTATGAATAATGAGGAGTTTTTTCCATAGAATCTAAAGATATTTATGTTCATAATGAGGACTGCTGGCTAAGTTGTTGTGCTGTCTGCATCTGCTAAATAGTACATGTAGTGCTTTTGTGTAAGGTACGTTTCGGTGCATGTGAAATACCGGAAAATCTGCAGTTCTTAGGACATTTTCATTTGTTTATCATACATATAGTAAGACCCTGCTATGCACCTGCCACTGGGCTGCAGGCACAGAAGGAATATGCCATGCTCCCTGCCTGTAAGGGCTTTAGACCCTGCTGGGGGAAGGTAGTTACAACCCAACACGACACGTGCACATTTTTGTGAACCAGAAATCCGGTGGGAATTTTTGGTGCATTAGGCTGGGCTCTGAGATGGGCTGGGGAAGGGGGAACCCAGGCTCAGAGGAAGCTAAGGAAAGGATTGGGAAAAAGGAGGGTGTGGGGGTGTGTGAGTGTTTAGACTTCTCGTCTAGAAGCTACCACATGGGCATGTTTGTACCACCTTCTCCCAACGTGCACAGATGCCTGTCCCCTCAGCTGCTCTGGGCTTCTGGCTGGGTACAGACTTTTAAGAGAGCAGTGGGGGTATGGATGCACAGTATGACTCAGAGGGGAAACTCTGACCTCTTGGTGCTGTTTCAGGGTGAGGACTTCCTTTCTCTGGGAGAACATTGCATGGGAGGGGGTGTGGCCCCCACACTGAGACGGGGCAAGCTCTTCCCAGCTTTGCTGGGGCTCTTGACTAGCACCCACCACAGCCTGCCTTCTGCAGCCTCTGGACCTTGACCAGCAAGGGAGAACCGATCTTCTCAGATGACACCATCTGATGAGTGTGTATTCAGGGCTTTCACAGCTGGACGCCAGCTACCAGTCTGCAGCCGGGGATTTGTGTGCAAAGCCCTGGTGGGGATCATTCTAGAACCGGGCAGGCAGGCCCAGTCTTGTGACTTTCTTGTGAATGCCAGGGCCTAAAAGTATCCCACCCTTCCTTCATTCGACTGCAAACTCATTGTGGACTTTTATTTACTGCTCTACGCCTAACAGTGCTGGGCACATCACGTGTTTAATATGTATTTGCTGAGTGGGTGAAGGAATGAGATGAGTCCCTGTCAGCCTCCTTGACATTTACTTGTGTGTCCCCTGGAAGTCACACAGACCCGACTTCCAAGGGCACCAAGGCCTTGGCTAAGTTAATTCATCTCTGGGAGTCTCAGGTGCCTCACCCATGACGTGGGGAGTGACTCCAGGACCCTGACCCAGAGAAAATGCATCAAGGGTCTAGCAGAGTGCCTGACCTATCGCTTCCCTCTCCCCACATTCCAGGGGCCAGGCCTGACTCCCCTGAAGTGATTCTTAGTGCTGACCCCTGAGCCTTGTACCAGGTCTTTCTAACCTACCGCAATGGCTCAAACCCTGCCCTCCGTTCTTGCCTTTCTCGAGGACAGTAACCACCCTTCTTCTGCCCCACTCACAGGGCAGTGGGGAGGTCTGATAGTCTAGTGGTTAAGAGCACGAACCTGAAATCAGAAGGAGCAGGGTCCGAGAAAACGCACGCACCGCTCAAAGCCTTGTTCCCGCAGGTAGAAACTCGCCCCAAATGCGGGTGCAGTGGCGGGAGACGGTAGAACGGCCGGATCACTTTCTTGGGCCTCTGTTGGCCACCAGCGGGGATTTCTTCAGCCTGTGCCACAAGTTCTCACAGCTGTCTGCCACGTGCTGGCCCTGGCTAGATCGGGAGGGTGGCCTGTCTTCTGGCTGCTCAGAGTCTGGGGACAACCCAGGAGAAAGGCTGTGGAGAACGCTGTGTGGCGGCCAGTCAGACACAGTGGGGGGACAGAGAGGCAGCAGGGAAGAGCTTTCAAAGGGAGGGGGTGTCAGCTGGAACCTGGAGAATGGCTCGGAGCCGAGAGGACATGGAAGGGAGGGGCCTTTTTGGATGGCAGCAGCAGGGGAGCGTTGGGAAAGGCGAACGGCATGCCACCCACAGAAACACCTGGACAGGTATGAGCCAGTGCTAATGAGACAATGTGCTCATTTGTTCAGTCAATGAAGCAACAGAAATGTGCCGTGCCTGAGCTGGGGCTGGGGGTGCAGAGGTGGGTGGGACACTGTGTGTGTCCTCCAGGAGCGTAGGCGACCTTCCTGGTGGCTGACACGTCCCCTAGGTGGAGGAGGGAAGCATGCAGAATTTGTCCTCTTTTCAAATCATGGTGCCCTCCTGGTTTCTCACTCTGGGGTGTCCTTGGTCTCCACCTGAAAAGGGAGTGTGTGTACCAGCCCCAAAACTCAGACCACAGAATGGCAGATTGTTAAATCAAAGAGGGCTCTGAGAGGCGTGCCATGCCGAGAGCTCTCGCAGTTTACAGAGCAGCTGACCCATGTGCTGGGGATGTGACTAAATCTAAAGATGGCAGGCGCCCCCCCAGAAGTTCTAATGTATAGGTCCTGAGTGGAGCCTGAGGAATAAGCATGTTTTAAGTAAGCTCTCAAGTGACTCAGCTGTGCATAGGGAAGCCCTGGGGAGTTTTAAATACTGATGGTCAGGCCCCATCCCGGAAGGTCTCATTCAACTGGCCTGGAGTTGAGGGTCTAGACACAATGACCCTGTGTACCGCCTGGGTTAATACTCAGGACCTAAGTATGAGGACCACTAACTTCCTCCAAATACTTTGCATTAGTCAGGGTTCTCCAGAGAAACAGAACCAATAGGGTGTGTGTGTGGGGGGGGGGGGGGGGGGGGGTGCACATAAGAGAAAGCAAAGAGATTTATTCTAAGGAATTGGCTTTCATGCCTGTGGGGGTTAGCAAGTCCAAAATCCACAGGTAAGCCAGTGGGCTAGAGAGCTGGGGAAGAGCTGATGTTGCAGCTTGAGTCCAAAGGTAGTTGGGGAGCAGGATTCCCTCCTCCTCTGGGGATCTCAGTTTTTTCTCTCTTAGGTCCTTCAACTGCTTGGATGAGGCCCACCCACATTAGGGAGGGTAATCTGCTTTACTCAAAGTCTACTGATGTAAATGGTAATCTCATCTGAAACATACCTTCACACCTACATTTAGATGGATGCCTGACCAGCTATCTGGAGAGCATGGCCTAGCCCAGTTGACACATAAAATTAGCCACCACCTTCCTACTTTTACAAATAAGAGAACTGAGACCCAGAGAAGTAGAACAACTCCTCCCGGGCCCCACACCTGGCCCTTCCACTGCCGATTGACTTGTCATAGACTCGTAGATTGTAAAACCACAAAGAGACCAACTCCTTCATTTACGGAGGGAAGCTATGACTCAAGGAGGCTAACCACCCTTTCCAAGTCATGCATTTTGGCAAGGAATAGAGCTGGACCTTAAACCCAAGACTCCTGATGTTCAGTAGCGGCTCCTTCCTCTACTTTAAATGGCAACATAGCAAGGGCTCAAAGAGAAGTACCTTTCTGTGATCACGTGAGCAAGCCGTGTGTCTCTCTCCTGCCTATAGACTCTCCCTGAAGGACCTGAGGAACAGGCAAGTGGGGAGCTGTAAACTGACTCTGCCTCTTAGTAGAGGGGAGGGCTGGGAGGCCTCCCAGTGGTTGCTGACTCCCTGCATTTATATCCAGGCCCCACTGGGGTCTGTAATTTTGTGGCTGCTTCCTTTATGCTTGGGTTTGCACACTTAATGCCACCCTCCACGGAGATGGTTGCGCACACCCGCCTCTTGGTCAGCATGAAATGTGGCTTGTGAAATGGAGTTTGCTTTAAATCCAAGCCAGGTTATGATGGTCAGTCTTGTTAGTAGCACGTCACCCCCACCTCTGCCCCCAAAGGGTTTGGCAGCACCCACATTGATAGGGTGTGCAGACCCTCTGAAACACACATGCGTCATTGGCCAGAGCGTGTGACCCAGAGCCTAGATGAAGAAGCTGTGGGCAGACAGAGGACTCCAGAGATACGGCCCAAAACCAGGGCTGACGGAGCCCAAGTGGGCACTGGGCCAGGCCCCAGGGATGCCCTGCGATGAGGGTGGGGCCTGAGAAGGTGTATAGCAAGGAAGCCGGCTGGCAGATGAAGGCGAGAGCAGACACGGCACGCTGGGGGCAGGAGGCCTCCAAAGGCAGAGCTGCCTTACTCAGGAAGCTGCCGGAGGCTGCCCGCTGGGGCTGCATCCACGCACTGGTTGCAGGGACAGGGAGCGGGCAGAGCAAAAAGCTGGCAAGTCCTGACCCTAAGCGAACTCCAGGGCTGGAAGTGGGGTGTGGAACATGCGCTGCCCTGCACTCCTCATTTGATGACAGAAAACAGGGACCTCAGGTACAACCCCTTCTCTAAGAGCTCTGGACAGGAAGCCGTGTGGTGTGGAAGAGGCCCAGCGAGTTCAGATGCCCAGGCGAGGCCTGTGTGACCTCAGGGAAGCTAGTTTGAGCCAGAGCTTGGGCAGGAGGTCAGGCCTCCAGGCTCCTATCCCAGAGGACTCTGTCCTCAGTTCCAGAGCTCTCCAGTCAGTAGCTTTGTACCCAGATACTCACCCCCTCAGTCCGCCTTTCATCTGAGCAGGCCAGCAGCCTCCTAAGAGCCCTCATATGCCTGTGCACCACGAAAGTGGCATTTCTCTGTGGCGTCCATGACTGAAAAATTCTGGGACGCACAGCTCCACACACACATTCACTGCAGGAGTCCTCGTCACACCAGCTCTGCAGGACATTGAAAGGCATTGGGCAAAGCAGGAAGATCAAACAAGTTTGGGAAATGCAGAATTGAAGTTAAACAAGTATCTTTACTGTGGGCTTTCTTGGAGGGGTGTGTGTGTGTGTGATGTCCATGGTGAAACTCCGACTGCGCCCTGGTACTCAGGCATCCCAAACATATTTGTGTCATTTGAAGTTCATAGCTGCAAATAAGCGATACAAACAGCTGTCACTCACTTAGGATTCCAAGTCCTGGCGGCGTGTCCAGCTGCTGGGCCTGGGTCATGTGCTCAGGCGCCTGCTGCCCTGCACTGGGCGTGGAGGGAGCTCTCTCTTCCCCGGTAGGAGGTAGGGGTCCTGCTTCCTCCAAGGCTTTCACAACGAGAGAGTTCCTCCCAGACCAAAAACATGTCCGATCTCGGCGGTTGAACTCTTTGACCATGGAGTCCTCTCTTGGGTTGGGGAAGGAGGGTTCTTAATACACCCCCAAGGAGCCGGTATCACGAGAGGCTCACCGTGTGCTTCGCCGGTCTTCGCGGGGCCATGCCCTGCTGTTTTGCTCTAGAGTTCCTCTCCTTCGTTTCCTTCTGGTGGAGAGGCCCCTGCTCCCCGCACCCTTCATGTCCCGGTTCCTGTCACCATTCCTTCCTTTCCCACACCTCACATGGCTAGCGGTGTGGACAGCAGGCCCGAGGCCCGCAAGGTGGGCTCCCTTGGGTCTTCCAAACAAGACAAGCAGCTGACCTGATGCGCTCACACCTACGCCTCTCAGGCTAACCCAGAAATCCTTGGAAATGTGGGTTCTCAGGAGAAAAAGGGCTTCAGGGTTCCCACCAGCAGAGTGTCTTGTCATAATGGGCCCCGGTGGGAATTCCCAGGGTGGGGACAACAAGCTGGTTGGCATCCTATCGGGCTGGCCGAAGCGATGTCCATTGGGTGGGTCGGGCTTGGTGAGGCGTCCTCCAGTTACCCCATCCAAGCAGCCGCCCATGTGGGGAGCCACCCCTGCTTTGTTTCCCAGTGGACTGGGGCCACCGGCTCTCCCGTAATGGCCGTATTGCTCAAATTTCCAAGATAATTATCCAACCTTGTTTTGACAGTGACTTGGAAAGCCCTGCTTAGGACTGGATTGCCAGAGATAACCATCACTACTGTCACCATCCTTATTAATGAACATTTAAGAAGCTGCCGTGCACAAGATACCCTGAAAGTTCTGGGAGGGGCACAAAAAATAGTCGCACGTGACTTCTAACTGTGGAGGGTCTTACCTGCCCGTCCTTTAGGCCTCAGTTTCCTCAAAATTTACAAAATGAGCGCATTAAACTAGGTAGTCCCGCAGCCCCATATAACTCTCAGGACATCCCTCCAGGGGACATTTATTGAAACCTGGACCACAGCTGGCGTGACACTTGGCTGTTCGCTTATTTATATGACCCGTGTCAGCCCCCTCCTCCTTTCTCTCCTTCTCGACTTGGCTCCCTTTCCGCCCTTCCACAACTTCATCAACTCTGCTGCCCCCCTCCCCTTCCCATTTCCATCGCGTCTGTCCCCCCTGCATTCCTGCCCCTTCCTGCCCCGTATCCCTCCGGGAGCTCAGAGGCAGAGGGCTGCCCCCTCACAGGTAAAGCAGGAAGGTGTGAGGATTGTGCAGTCCGTGGTGACAGCAGGAACTCCTGCTTCGCCATTGACTGGGGGGTGGGGGGTGGGGTGGGGGCAATACCCCAAGGGGGTGGTCTGGGGCTAAAAGCCCTGCACTGTGTGTTTAGTGAAGCTGGGTGCTGTGATCACGGAGGGCGCAGATGTGTGCAGTGTGTACAGGACAGTGGAGACAGTCCAGGATGAGCAACGATGTCACTTTGCCTCGGGGCTGAGGGGATTCCCAGATGCGGGACTTTCAAAGTCTAAACCAGGACCATCCTGGGCAAACCAAGAGCACTGATTGGTCCCACCTCTCGGCGTTGGATGATGGAGGGAGGGAGGGTCGCCTTTGGGTTGGGAATGGTGCGTTATCATCCTTCCTGGAGTGCTGCTGGCACAGTCGCAGGCTGCTCCCCACTCACCGTTGCCTGGGCCCCCCCCCGCCCCCCGCAGTGGGGAGCTGAGCAGCGGAGGGCAGAACGCAGGTGTCTGCCGTCATGGCGCTTCCCGGGCCGGAAGGAGCACCCCGGCCCTGGCTACGTGTACGCGCTGTGTTTGCTGCCGTGACGAGGTGACAGGTCTTCTTCCCCTTTGGGCCTTAGCATCCCCAACTAGGGAAGGGCCCGTCCATTCTGACATCCTCAGAGCTTGCTTCAGGTGCTGGCTGTATTCCCAGCTCATTCCGGCATTATCCCAGTTGCCTGCCTTTGGATGCTCTCGAATGGAGCTCCTCAAATGGAACGGACCCCTGAGTGCGTGTCTTGGGACATGGGACTTTTACACTCGGGCTTCAACTCCTCATAGGAAAATGAGGGTAGAAGTAATCAGCTGCCAGGGTTATTATAAGAATTAAGGAAGTAACTATACGTAAAAGAGCCCACTGAATACCTGGCACGTAGTAGGTGCTTAAGAAATGGTGCATGAAAGAAAACTGCTCCGGATATGGTCTGACATGCTCAGGGCTCAGTGGTTCTGTGTGTCACAGGGTATGATGTTTATTCAGCACCAGTGACACCGTGAACCAAACAGTGTGACGCACACTTCCAGCTCACCCAGGGCCCCCTCACCTCTCTCACTGAATACTCAGCAACAGAATGGAGAGTTTCACTGTGGCTGCGTTTGTTATATTTTAAGGTGACAGCAATTGTGAAGCATGATTGGGTTCAAGGTTTGCAGAGGAAATCTCTTTTTATTTCAATTTGTAAGTTGTTTCCTCAGAAGAAATACGACGCTCACTTTTCCCTGGGGAGAGTTAACCCACGTGAATTTTCTGGATCTGCGTTTTGCACCTTGACTACGTACAAGCACAGGTGCACACTGTGGGCCAGGTGCATGTTACTAGGAGGGCGAAGCACGTGCAAGAGTTAGCTACTTACCGAGGGTTTTGCCGTCCTTTATTACGTATGCTTCCAGGTTATTTCCTCCTTGGGAAAGTCAAGGTGATGCTGATCATTTCAAGGTAACCAGGTCTATGAGTCACTCAACAAACACGTGCTAAACGCCTGTTGGTGTGACACTCCACATGCTATCCTGCAGGGAGTACAGAGAAGCAGACCATTCTTAACTGTCAAGGAACTCACAGTTTGGTCCTGTGGGCTCCATCGAAGACGAGAGTCCTTTCTGAAGGTGAAAACATTTCCTGGACCTCCACCCGGCTGCACCCGTCGTGTACGATGCAGTAACGTTTTCACGTATAGTCGTGTTGAATCCCCCACCAGCCCACCTGCAGGCTTTTGAGAACTAGCCATGCATGTCTATGTGCAAAATGATTTGTTCAGCTTCCTAATGGAGTTGGGGGGTTTTGTGGGGTCTGAAGACCCCCTGCCCTCATCTCCAGCTGTCTAAGGGGCTTGATGAGTGCTCAGGACTATTGGAGAGAGGCAGGGTGTCAGGATGGAGAAAGAGGGAGCACCTCTGACAAAGGAAGGAGGAGGCCAAGAGCTCCGGCGTGGGAGTGCAGCAGGCGGCTGGCCCCTCAGTGCAGACCGTGAGGCATACTGGGGCGCAGGAGAAAGGGGGGAAATGACCCTTTCCTGGTGTGGGGGAGGGGATATATAATCCAACCTCTCTCTAATCTTACTCGTGTCTGTTTTAGGAAAACTTCCTCACTGCCTTTCTGTTGAGATTCGCATCTGGGTACACATTGTCCTTTTTATAATTTGGTAACTGAAGCTTTGTGAATGGCCTACAGCCACTTCCAAGGTAGCCTGCCCACCTCACTGCGCGGCAGATGCCTTGGCGTGTGGCGGGCAGGGCGGGGTCATGCCCCAGCCTGCGTGTCTGTCCAGGTCCTCCCCAGTCCCAGCGCTCCATGGTGCCTGGTCCCTGCCTCTCACTGGGGTGAGATTCGGCTGCATTTCCCTTCACTCCTGGCAGCCCCTCTCACCCCAAAGTTACGGGGATTCCTGACACCCCGGTGCTCATCCTGCAGCATTCACTGAGGTCTGCCTCCTCCTACCCTGAGCCCCACCTCCAGTACTGCACATTCTGGGGTCACTTCTCTCTTCTCTTCCCCACGTCAATCACACTCACTTTCCAGCTGTGTCTCCGTGTGGTAAGGGCCAGGAGCAAGGGAAGGAAGGAGCATGGGTGGCAGGCATGTGCAGGAAGGCTTCCTGGAGGAAGCGATGCACGAGCTAAGACGTAAAGGATCCGCAGGAGTTACCCCAATAAAGGCGGGGTAGAGCGAAGACGTTGGGAGGGAGCCATGCTTCGGGGGGCGAGGGGCACAGAATGAGCAAAGCCAAGTGGTGGGCATGCTGGTGACACCTCCCAGGTGCTGGAGACAGAGGCGCAAGGCGGGTGGGGGCCACGAGGGAGCGCCGCTCGGCCGCTCTGAGGGCGGCTGGTGACAACGGGCGGACTCGCTTCTGAACCAGCAGCGGGGGGTGACGAGGAGGGCACGGGGAGAAAGGCGGGGCCGGGCCGGGAGTAAGAGGCGGGGAGACCAGCTCGCAGCCCCGGGCGAGGACCCCGACGGGGACGCCGTGGAGGGGGCAGAGCCGGCGGCCCAGGCCCTGCTCGCTCTGCTCCCCGCGTCGCCTTTCCTCCCCGAACGGGAGCCCATGTGTCTGTCCCCTCCCCACCCCGCTGCCGCCCGCCACTGGCACAGACTCCCCAGAAAAGCTAAAAATTCATCTCGTCCGACCCAAATCAGAGGGTGGATGCGCTGGGGCTTTATTACACACTGGTGCAAATGGGTCTTGCGGGAGAGGATGGGCTGCATTATAATTGTACCTTTGGTCACCTCCACCCACCCGGCCAGAAAAAGAGAGACTGTGGGGCTGCCTCTGTTCAGACCCACTTTCGGGAGGGCTCCCCTCCCTCCTACTTCTCCTGAGTAGTCTTGAACACTCGGCCTGCAGGCCTGGGGAGCCCGGGGGCGGGGGCAGGCCTGGGGAGCCCAGGGGCGGGCAGGAGCGCAGGAAGGGCCGGGCGCTGCCCAGCCGCCCGGGGACACCGCCGGGGCAGTTCGGAGTGCGTCTCGGGGCAGGCGGGCAGGCTCAGCACACACCGGGGCAGGGGCTGTCTTCAAGGCAGCCCCCTCCACGGGATTTTTCGTTATGCTTCTTCAGCTCCCAAACTGTTCTTTGGGCTTCAGCACTGAGCGTCAGAAACACTGAAAGAGAGGGCTGTCCCTCTGACTTGGAAAGAAATATTTTTGGAAAGGGTGTGGAGCCAGCAAATAAATCCTGAGTAGCATCCAGTGTAATGAGTAGGAGGCAACAGCCCTGTCCAGGCCCTCCTCTCCCTCCCTCCTTGTCCCCACCGGAGGTGGGTGACGAGCCTGGCTCACTGTGGGACCGCTGGAATGCTCCGATGTGAAGGGGAGCTGTAGGCCTTAGGTGGTGCGTTTGCAGGTACACTGTGTGTGAGTTGTTTGTGCTTTTGTGCACTGTAGCCTTTCAGTTACTCCCTTGACTGCTGCTCACAAATAGTGAGCTGGAAAAATCACTGTCTCCCCTCTGTTCCCAGCCCTCCAACTAGGCATGATGGGAGATACAGGGGAACTAGAAGTCACACATGTTTATTGGGGTTTGCGGGGGCGGGAGGAGACAAGATTACACACGTGAAAATCTTGTTAAGACAGTAAATGGTCAGGGGTCAAGGGGCCCTAACTCCTGAAGGGGTTAAGAGGAATGTGCATTAGTTAGTTGTTACTGTGTAACAGAAATGCCCAAGAATTTTATCAGCTTAAAACAACAATAAACACTTTTATCCTCATAATTTCCGTAGTCAGGAACTCAGGAGCAGCTTGGCTAGGGAGTTCTGTCTCAGAGTTTCCCAGGAGGTTAGTCATCTGAGGCTTGATTGGGAGCAAAGGACCTCTTCCAAGCTGTCTTGCTCAATAGCAGGCGAGTTGGTGCCGATGGTGGGAGGCCTCAGTTTCTCCCCATTTGGACGCTTGATGGCTGCTTAAGTGTCTCCCAACATGGTGATTGGTTCCCCCACAGCAAGAGTTCACGAGAGAGCAAGGCAAAAGTGGCAATGTCTATTATAACCCAGCTTTGGAAGGGTCACATCATCACTTCCCTGTGTTCTGTGGTCACACGGACCAACCCTGATACAATGTAGGAGGGAGTTATACAAGGTGTGAATGCCAGGAGGTGAGGGTCATTGGGGGTCATCCCGGAGGCTAGTTGCCAGTGAAGTCACCTTGGGTTTGACAGGGAGGTGTCAGGAAAGAAGTGAGACTCACTCAAACAGGCTCTGGAAGAGACTGGGATGACAGGAGCGGTGGGACTAGAGATGGGGCAGATTAGAGGGCCAGGCTCAGAGGCTGAAATCAACATGGTGTGTTTGCACAGACCAGCTTTAAAGAGAGAGTCCAAGTCCAAAAACACTAGGAAATAAGGTCAAGGCCAGACTGTGGAGGACGGTGATAGGCAGACTAGGACAGTGGGGTCCCCTAAAGGGAGTCATCAAAAGAAATGACAGGGTCCAGGTGGGAAAACTCAGCTTCTTTACTATCTGGGAGCCTTGAGTGGGTCATGTCAATCCTTTTAGAGCTCAGTAGCCACATCTGTAAAATGGACATAACAAATGAGTTAACACGAGTGAAATAGGTATTTCTGTTTCTCCCATTATTGGAGAATCCAGCTCTCGTGAAAGACCTGCCTTGTTAGCCACAGGAATATTGCTATTAATATACAGTAGGTGGGTGCTAGACAGAACGTGGGCCACCCCTAATATCCTACAGTTATATCCTATAGGGCCTGATGGCAGCCAAAGCCTGTTTTCATCCAATTCTCTGGTGATCCTCACCTATGAGACAGACAGCCCAGTGTCATGAACTCCATTTTACAGACAGAAAAACTGAGATAGAATAGCTCAAAGGCCCAGAACAAATCAGTAGTAATCAGACATGACCAAAAACCCCAAAGATTTGGGAATATGTGAAAGAGAGGAGAGAATCCAAATCATTCAACATTTTTAATAGTAATGGCTTTCAAATTCAAAGAGAATACATAGGAAAATAAATCTACCTTCTACCCCTTCCTAGCAGCTCTCCAATCCCATCTCAGAAGCAACGTGCAACCAGCTTTTAGTGTATCTCTCCAAAGACAGCCCATGCATCTAAAATGAATCTATGCATGTGGTCATCTTTTTCTTTCCAAATGTGGCCATAGACCATGCACTCAATGTGAGGCCTGCTTGCAGCTCAGTCTTAGAGCTCGTTCTCTATATATCCATATACAGATTGCCTCGTTCTTTTTAATGGCTACATAGTACTCTGTGATGTATCTAGACAGATCTCACTGATGAAAACACTATTTGCTTCCACTCTTTGGCTATAGAATCAGTGATGTAGGGACAATTTTTTACAGAGCTTGTGATAATACAACTTTATGATAAATATCTGTAAGGAAAATTTCTGGATCACCAAAATATTTCCTTTTGCCCTTCTGGTAGATGACAATTAAACTCTATTTAATTTTTATCTCTTTTATGCTGAATGATGTTGAGCATTTTTCACATATTTAAAAGCTATTTGTATTTCATTTTCCTGTGATTGTTTATGGTTTTTTGCCAAATTTTCTAGCAAGCTATATAGATCTTTTCCCAATTTAATATAAGCTGTCCCTATAAAGGAAATTAGCCGTTCATCAAATGATTTACAGATATTATTTTTCACTTATTTGTGTCTTGATTTCATTAGGGAATTATTGAGCTGCACAAATTTTTAAGTCATTATTTAGTCAAATTTATCAATCCTTTATGGCTTCTGGATTTTCTGTATTATTTAGAAAAGCATTTCTCTTTGAAATTATAAAGTAATTCTCCAATATTTTCTATTCATGACTTTCTCTTTTTAACTTTTAAATCTTTGCTGTACCAGTCATTTATTTTGGTGTAAGGAGTGAGGAAGGGATCCAAGTTTTGTTTTGTTTTGTTTCCTACATATTTGGCCAGTTGTCCTAATCTCATTTATTAAAAAAACAAAATCCATCTTAAAATAGAATTTGAAATCCTACCTTTATCATATGCTAAATTCTTCTGTATATGAATTTGCATGTCTATTTATAGACTGTCTATGACATTCTATTGATCTATCTCTCTGCTCATGATCCAGTACCAAATACTTTATTTTTATGGCTTTATAATATGTTTTCATATATGGTAAGGCTGGTTCCCTTACTGCCATTACTCCTCCGCTCCAAAATTCTCTTGGCTGTTCTTAAATGCTTATTATTTTTCTATATGAACTTGAGAGTTAGCTTATCTACTTTCAATAGGAATTCTGGCTGATATTTTTATTGGGATCATATTGTATTTATTGAACTATTTAGGGAAAATTGGCGTGTTTGCAATACTGTAGCTCCCTATCCAAGAGCAGGGTATGCTTTCTATTTAAGTCTTTTGAAAAAGTGCTTCAGTCATGTTTTAAAACTTTCTTTGTATGGATCGTACACATTTCTCACGAGCTGATTCCTAGGTGTTGTATCTATTTTCATTGCCAAGTAAATGGGATCCTCTAACCTGTTTTTGAACTGGTCTGTTGTTTATACAGGAAACTATCCAATCATATCCTCTGCAAATAATGATTTTTTTGCCAACTCATTTCTAACTTTCTAACCTTTATTGCTTATTCAACATTTTTGATCTTAAGACTTCAAAAGGGGACCAGACTTCTTAGGTTTGAGGAAATCACTGAGCCCATTCCAGGTCATCAGTGGATCAGCCAGGCTTCTTTGGGTGGGGGGTGGGGGTGCCTTGAGAATATTTTCCCTCTTGCCTGCAAATGGATGAGTCATAGGGAGTGGATAGGTGAGGTGCTGATTTGTAAGGTGCTGATAGGTGAGGCACCCCCCACCCCCAGTGACAGTGGAGTCCTTGGTGTGGGCTCCTGGGGCTGGGGGCAGATGTGGCACAGGAGAGGGAGGCTCCTGCTCCTGAGATGTGCACCAGAGCTACAGGGGAGGCTGCGTTCTCTGGCTGTGCTCTAAAGGGGTGCTTGCTGTGCACCGTCATGCACTCCCCCATCACAGTGGCCTGGCAGGGGGTCCTGCCCACACAGCGGTGTAACCCAGACACCCACCTCTCACGACTGACTCGCACATCCCTGATTGTAGAACCCAGCCTACACGGATTCCTTCTTGGTTCCTACTTCCCTCTAATGCAGCAAGTCCTCGAACAGCACCGGTTCATGGGCCGTCGTTCCGCTTTAACATTGATGAGGTGGCACAGAAACGTCACTCTTGGTTATATCAATTAGCCGATGGTAACCCTGGTTCCGTTATACACCGTTCCGCCATGGGTTACTGCACCACAGGTCCAAGAACCTACTGACCACTTTAAGTGAGGACTCAGCTGCATGCGCTGTGGGTTCGTTTTACCTGCTCAGTGAAGCCAGAAGCCCCTCCAAAGCAGATGTGAGGTCTTGTTTAAAGCCCCACACAGCATGAAACCCAGGTCAAGCACATAGGGAGTGATCAATAACATTGGTTAATTGAGTTTCCACTCACATCCTAATTGCCCTGGCACCAAATGGCTGTCAGCTTCTGCAGTGGGCAGGGGGGAAATTACAGCGGAGGCGGGACTGAGCTCGGGTATAAATAGGAAAAGGAAATGCTCGGACTTTCTCAGCGCAATAAAAGTTATATTATACTATTATATGTAACTGTGCAATTAAGCCTGAAAATTGCAAGCTTCCAGTTTATTCTTCCTAGCCAAATGCCAGGCGGTTCCCGTGGTGGATGGCGTCTACTTAGAAGAAAAGGGGGCGTTTGGAGGCAAATGTGAGGTTTCAGTTCTTTTGGCAAACGCAGGCAGGGCTGGGATCCTTGGGGCGGTCCAGCAGGGCCGCTGCTCTGGGCCTTGCCTCCAAATTGAAGTGGACAATGGCCAGGGCAAGAGCGTTTTGTGAGGGCCCATGCACATAACCAGGGCGTGGGCTGTTCGGACGAGGCCTTGGAGTGAGACTCTCCCTCCCTCCTCCCACAGCTGCCTCCAGACCGGAGCCCCTGGGGCACCGACCCCACCCAGAGGCCTGGGGCAGGGAGAGGGGCAGGGGCTGTGTCATGAAGAGCAGCTTCATGGGTCTGAAGGTACCATCTGCTAGCTGGTTCCAGCCACCCTTCCCTGCCTTCTCCAGGAGTGCCTGTTGCTGACGCTGTCCTCAAGTGCAGTGTCAAGCAGAGCCCCCTCCCAGCTGGAACCTTCCCTGCCTTCCTTCCCACGGCCTCCCTGCCACTGGGAACTCACCAAGCCTCTGCCTCGGAACCCAGCACCCCTCTATTTCTTGCTCCCGCTATGCTGAGCTCCAGCTTCTGTGCCTTACCTTCCACACACTGTGCCCTTTGCCAGAGTGTTCTCCACACCTTTGGTGGCCGGGGTCCCTCA